>VWZL01001539.1:587-51875 GCA_013396915.1 Stercorarius parasiticus
ACATCCCCTCTCAGACCCCCGTGGGGCCCATGTCTCCCCTCAGACCCCTAATGGGGCTGTACACCCCCTCAGCCTCTCTATGGAGCCCACATCCCCCCCTCAACCCTCTTATGGGGCCCACATTCTCTGCCAGACCCCCATGGGTCCCATGTCTCCCCTCAGACCCCCATGGGACCCACATCCCTCCTCAGACCTCTTATGGGGCCCATGTTACCCCTCAGACTCCCTATGGAGCCCACAACCCCCTCGGACCCCCAATGGAGTCCATGTCACCCTCAGCCCTCTTTTGGGACCCACATCCCCCCTCAGACCCCCAATAGGGCTGCACACCTCCTCAAACCCCCTGTGAAGCCCATGTCCCCCCTCAGACCTCTGGTGGGATCACACACCCCCTTAAGCCCCTTATGGGGCCCACATCCATCCCTTAGACTCCCAGTGGGCCCCACATCCCCCCTCAGACCCCCCCTTTGCTGCAGAGACCACTTTCTGCCATGGACCTGCCACCCCAGGGATGTGCAGGGAATGGGGACGTGGGGGTTTTGGAGACTTGGAGGTGGGTTATGGGGACGTGGGGGTTATTGGGGACATGGCAGTAGGTTTTGGGGATGTGGGGGTTACTGGGGACACAGTGGTGGGTTATGGGGACATGGGAGTTATTGGGGACCTGGTGGTGGGTTATGGGGACGTGGGGGTTGTGGGGCAAATCCCAGTAGATGGACACATCGCTCTGTCCCGCAGGATGAAGGAGTGGTGGGTGCAGGTGGGGCTGCTGAGCGTGCCCCTCCTTGCTGTCTACCTGCACATCCCGCCCCCCAAGCTCTCCCCGGCTCTGCTCTCCTGGAGGTCCTCCGGGGGCTACTTCACCTACAAGGACCAGAACATCTTCTACAGAGGTGACGGGGCTGTGCCGAGCCCTGAGGACACCTCGTTTGTCCTGGTGGGGAGCGGGGCTGGGGGCTCTGTGGCCCCAGGGATGTCCCCAAGGCCAGGCAGGGTGATGCCAAATCCCTCCCAAAGGGTAATGGCTTTAAGGGGAGCTGCTGTGCGGATCCAGGCGCAGTGTGGCTGTTCGTTATCAAAATGTTTTAATTGGGTGAAGCCATGAAGTTCATGTGCAGCATTGGCAATACCTTGGTGTTCATGGGGAAGGATCCGAAGAGCCTCTGACGGGTCACAGCAAGGAAAAGACAGTGAAAAACCTTTTTGCTGTTGTAGCAACTTTGGGGCAGCTGCAATTAATTTGTGCTAAATAAAACCTTGCTTTGCATTGAGTAGCTGGTGCTGGTGGCTCATCTGGATGGGTTTCCGAAGCCACACTGGCACTGGGAAGCTGTGGTGCGAGTCAAATCCATGCTTGGTTTTGAGGGAGCACAGGGAGAGGTAACACCGCGCTGTTGGTTGGGCTCCTAGTGGGAGAGGAGGAAATTAGGGGGTAAAAAGCTGACCCTGAGGTGCTCCATTCCCTCCCCAGATTCGACCGGTGCTGTTGGCAGCTCCGACATTGTCGTCCTCCTGCACGGCTTCCCAACCTCCAGCTACGACTGGTGCAAGGTGAGGGGAGCGAGTGTGTGGCGGGGGTGGGATACTGACAGCAAACCCCGAGGTTTCTCCTGGTGACAGGGTGGTGCTCAGCCTGGGGTGGGTGATGCTCCGGAGGAGTTTCTGCTGGGAGTACCACCACACTCCGGGATATCAGCCTCTCCCGATGCCTTGCACGGAACCCAAGCTCTTTTCACATTGCCCTTTCCCACACGCCAACCCAAAGCAAGAGGAAAAGACCCACAACTGTTTATTGGGGGTTTTTTTTTGGGATGGTCTTGCTGTTTATTGGGAAATTTCAACCTCCTGTGGTTTTCTGGGAGCTGGAAGTTGCTGTCTTGGGGAGTGGAGGGCAGCATGGCCATCCATGTTTGCGCATCGCTGCAGCATTTTCCTCTCTCCATTCCCATCAGCTGTTTTTTTTTAACGCATTTCTCCTCTTTCCAGATCTGGGAAGGGCTGACCCAGCGGTTTCACCGGGTGATTGCTCTGGATTTTGTAGGATTCGGTTTCAGTGACAAGCCTGTAAGTAGTCTGTGAGGAGGACTTGTGCAGTTGCTTTTGGCCCAGGGGTTGTTCTGTCGTACCAGCATCCCCGGAAAATTGGTGTTTGCAGTCCAGTTTCTTCACCCGTTTACATCTGGAAAAGAAATAAGACATTATAATAGCAGAAGGGATGGGGAAGGTGCGTGGTGGAGATCGGCTTTGTCACCATTTTGCCTTTACTTGGGTTTGACGTGATGTCAAAGCACATCTTGACCCCTGTGGGGCATGGGCAGTGCTCCCATGGGCTTGCGGACACAGCTGCTGGCCCAGGACATCCCAACTGCTGGTCTCCATCCCATATTCCTCCATTCAGGTGTTTATTCTGGAGTTTGGGGGCTTACGGTGGGTCAGGCTGTCACTGCGGCTTCTCTTGTGCTTTGCTTCACAGAGGCCCCATCGCTACTCCATCTTCGAGCAAGCCAGCATCGTCGAGGGGCTGGTGCGTCACCTCGGCCTTCACCACCAGAGGATTAATCTCCTGTCCCATGATTATGGGGATACGGTCGCACAGGAGCTGCTCCACAGGTCACTGCAACTACTGATGCTCTGTCTGCTCTTTGTTGTCCCCATCAAGATGATTTCCAGCAGATAAGTGGAAGAATGTAGCGCAGAACCCCCTTCCCCCTGTACCTACAACTGTAACAAAGGCTGGGAGGCTTCAGGGCACATCTGTGGTAGGTAGATCTGAGGTTCCCGGCTGGTAGGATGTTTAACTTCCCTCCTGAGTTCCTTCTTATCAAACTGGGGACAACAGAAGAGCAGAGATGATCTGACACTGTTAATTTGACCTGCTGGTCAGTCACTTGGAGCCTGGAGAAGTCAAGTTGTGTTTCACTTTCTTCTCTTCTGTCCCCAGGTATGAGCACAATAAAACTGGAAGCATCTTGATCAACAGCCTCTGTTTATCCAATGGAGGTAAGATTTGCCCAGCTGGGTGGGCTGGGAGGGATGGGATCCATGGAATGGGATGGCCTTCCCATCTCTGTCACCCAGGGGAAAGCATCACTCAAACCTCAAGCAAATAGCAATTAAGGTGCTGTAATTAATGAGTGTCAGTCCTTGGGCTGCCTGTGCCGCCTTTCACGGCACCATGGAGAAGGGGAGAGACTGGGAGATGCGGAGCAAAACACTTGTAATGTTACAACTCTGTTCTCTGACATCCTTCCAGGGATTTTCCCCGAAACGCACTACCCCCGGTTCATCCAGAAGGTGAGCTGCCACCCCCTCCTAGTCATACTGAATGGCCTCTCAAGCAGAAATCTGACTCTGTGAGTTTGGGATTTTACCTGGCTCAGACGCCCGCTGCTTTTCCCACTTTGGTAACGGCACCTGAGCTGCTTGCAGGCGTCGTTTGAGGCGGTGGGGAGAGGCAGGGGCTGTCGGAATGCGGCTCATCTCATCTGAATGTACCGGCTAATTGCCCCTTGAAGCGCTGTGTTTGGAGCTGAGCTGGGAAACTGCTGCAATACGGGGATTTTTCCTGGGATAAAAGCCCTTGGGGGAGGCAGGATTTATCCATCTGTACAATACCGAGTGGTGCTGTCTCCTTTTTCTCTTCTGCCCAAGATCCTCAAGGATGGGGGTTTGCTGTCCCTGGTCATCATGCGGCTGATGAACTTCTTTTTCTTCTCCAGGGGGTGAGTCGGGTCCCCGTGCTGCTGGGCACAGTCCGTACGGGGAATGTGAGCCAAGCAGGGAAGAGGTGAACATAGGAATTAGTGTAGCGGGTATTTGGCAGGCGAGCGGATCCCCCAGCACTGTCCCAGGAGAGATTGCCCCTGGATTTGAATGACCTTGGTCCTCTAGGCCATTCCCTCCCCAACGTTGCCAAAGCACTTCACCCTAATAATAAACCACGCAGCTTTTCACTACGCTGAAATCCTTCTCTTGCACGTGTGACAGAGGCAATGAAAACCCTAACCAAACTCTGCACATGGTGCGCAATCTGATGTTGCAAAACCTTTTTTTTTTTTTTTTTTCCAAAATCCTGTTAGTCTGGCCGCTAAGTCCAACACTGGGTGCCTTTGGGGGACAACTTGCAGTGCTGCACTTGCACCCATGTGTTTTGCAGTGGAAGGTGGAAGTACTCAACTATTTTTTTTGCCCTTGGCTAGTTTTTGAGTCACACGTTAACACGGCTCCTGTCGTGCCGCTCTGAACTCTTTTTTTTTTTTAAAGGCTCGGGGCAGTCTTCGGGCCCTACACGCAGCCTTCGCCAGCAGAGTACTGGGACATGTGGACGGCAGTGCGGACCAACGACGGCAATCTCGTTGTTGACAGGTAGGTCGCTGTTAATTGCTGCATGAGCTTCATTTTACGCCCATGGCGTCGCTCTGTTTGCAGGCAGATCCATGCCATGGCTCGGAGGTTACTGGAGTTCAGCCACATCCCTGGACACTGGCTCCTCAGAGCCTCCAGCTCCTTCTGTTGGGGTCTGGAATCATCATTGCACCCCAAAAAAGAGCTGGGGTGTGATGTAGGAGCAGGGATTCTTGCTGGGATGATGCAAAGCAGATAAATGGAGTCTGGAGTCAGGAGGATCTGAGCCTGCACACGGTGGGAGAAGGACAATGCTGGAGATGTACAACGTGGTGGTTTTTTTTTTCTTTGGAAATTACGGGCTTTAATTTGTGGGGTTTTGTTAACAACAGGAGTTAAATATGGTTTTCTCCAGTTTGGGATTTTTGGAAGGACCTTGGGCTGGTGGTTGTGAGTTGAGTATCTCCATTCAGTGGGGCCTGTGCGTGTCCTTCTCCCCCAGCGTGGAAAATCCTCTCTCCTCCCGCTGGGGACAATCTCCGGATAAATCACAGCAAGGACCAAATAGCTCAGCCCCTCCAAAGGGCGCTCGCTAACTGCCTCTTATAACGAGGGATACTTGCCCAAGCCCAGCAATGGATACACAGCTGACACACTGTCCACTCACCAAATCCCGTTGTGGCATATTCTTGTAATGTCACCTTTGCCAGCAGCGCAGCAAAGTGCCAAAATATCTCCAGCCCCTTAAAAGTTGTATGTCAGAGTATCAGTATGTTTATTTAGCATAGCTTCCCATCCTTGGAAGGCTTTTTATAACCTAACTGACTTGAACCTGCCGTTTAAATTGTGAGCCTCAGCCCTCCAGAGCTGTGCCGGAGCAAGGAGTCGCCCCAAGTTGCTGGCTGGGGTGACGAGACAGGCTGAGGAGCCTTTAACAGTTCAGATTTTCACTGTAAGATCTGACCAGTGCAATTTATCTTCTCCTGCATTCCTCCACGCTCAGTAGTTCAGTGTTGACTCCTCTTCTGCAGGGCACTGAAATGGTCTCAGAGCTGCTGCACCACTGATGAGCCGAGCATGGGAGCGCTGAGATGGTGCTGCCTCTGCATTGGCTTTGATTTCTGCCCTGTTTTGTAGGATCTGACTGCAAACATGCTCTTGGCTCTGCCACCTGAGCAAGTGTGGAGTTTGCTAAAGGGGCTTGGGAGCAACCAACCTTTTGGTGCTCGTTGGCTGCAGCCCACTGTGACCTACTGCGCTGGCTGGCACAAGGATTACGATGATTCACCCCCTTTTACAACCCAGTGGCATTTGACTGGGAGCAGAGGACCAAAACTTGCTTCCATCTCAGCTGGGAAAGATTCAAACCTCATCCTCTCACCTCCCCAGATCATGGGCTGTTTCACCCTTCCTAAATGAACCCGGGTTGTCCTGCAGCAGCACTCTGGACTCTGCACTGAGGCACAGAGCTGGCAGGGCTGAGACCTAGAGTCAGCGTCCCAACCTCATTTGCACTTTTTTTTGCTGGCTATCTAAATAAAATAAAAAAAACCAATAAACTTGGGCAGTTCGCTAAGCTCACAGATGATCAGCAGACTGATTTTGTCTTGCTGCTGCCCTAGGAGGCTGTATGTGGGAGATGCAGATTCCACCTCATTGCACAGGCATGCATTGCTCCAAGAGCAATTTCCAGGCTGTGCAGCACGAGGCAGCGTCCGCTGCGTAACACCAGGTTTCTCTTCAGTATTTTGCAGTACATAAACCAGAGAAAGAAGCACAGAGACCGCTGGGTTGGGGCTTTGATGTCCACCTCTGTCCCACGTGAGTAGGAATCAGTTTTCCTTGATTTACTGGCTGGGATGTTGGGAATCGCCCCCCTCACCTGCAGGTACTGGAGTGTGGTGCTGGCTCCTTCCACTAATCGCTGGAGCCTCTCGTTATTCTGAGGAGGACAATGTGGCTCAAATCTGGTTTGTGCAGGGGGTAGTGTCACAAGCTCCCATTTAAGGCTCGGTTACAGGGGGGAGCTATGAGCTTATTAAGGTAAGAGGAAAAAAGTTTGTTCCACTGAGCAGAGGTAACTTTCCTTTAGGGGCTGGTTCACAGCCTCCAGCTGCTGCCCCAGGGAAGCCGAAGTGTCACTCACGGAAAGGTTTGGTGTTTACCAAAGGAGGTTTGGAGGCTGAACTTGACTCCAAGGTAGAGAAGCAAGAGCCCTTTTGGCAGCTGGTTTGCTCAGTGTTCTGCTGAAAGCTTCCCAAGGTCCGTGCTAGGGAAGGACATGTCTGCACCAGACCTCCTTGGCTTGATTTAGGGACATCCTTGGGTATAAAAGCTCTGTCTGTGCTTCTCTCCTGCAGTGCATCTTATCTATGGGCCCCTGGACCCTGTGAATCCGCACCCAGAGTTTCTTCAGCTTTACAAGTAAGATAACACCCGCCATAAAGCGGGAATACACCACTGGGGTTTCATTTCAAGGGAGATTTTGTGTCAGACTTTTCCTTCAGTTCCCTGTTTTTAATTCCCATCTGTAACCTGCACAGCCAGGTGAGTCAGTTGGAACCTTCTGCAGTTTGGAAACTGGCTTTGCCCTTTTAGCATCAAAGTCACAATTCTCAGACAAATCAATCATGCATTTTAAAACCACATCAGACAGAGGCAAGATTTATTGCCTGAGGTAGTCTTCTCCTCCAAATTACTTGAGGTCAATCCAGCACTTGGAAGAGTGGTCAACTGTAGCTGCTACAGGGTTTTTTTGGTGCCCCAACCACGTTACGGGGAGAATCCCAACTGTGCAAGAGGGTGTTGTCCTCCTCACCGGTAGCATCTGGCTGGCTGCAGGCTGAGCTGCAGTTCCTGTGCTTAAGCCTTGCTGCATTCTTCCAACAGGAAGGTGCTTCCCATGTCCACGGTGTCTGTGCTGGACGACCACATTAGCCACTATCCACAGCTGGAGGATCCAACAGGCTTCCTGAACGCATATCTGAACTTCATCAACTCCTTCTGAGCTGGTGCAGCTCAGTTCTCACTGTTTATGAATCAGGCTTTGGGGGCAGGAAGAAACCTTGATTTTTATCTCCACATCTAACACTTTGCACTAACACCTTAATATTTGGCTGCGAAATTGCTGCCTTTATGCAATTAAATCCTTTGAGCACCGGAAAAGATTAGCCTGCAGGGAGGCATGGACAAAACTGTTAAACCTCAGTACGGTTACAGGATTCCCACAGCTCTTCCAGCTCTGTGCTCACTTTGCTTCTTGCCTGGCCTGTCTCTGAATTTAGAGCCAGGAGGGCTCAAGGGAGAAGAGGGGCACCTGAGGGGAGGCAGAGCATGTACATCAGTCCAAGAGTCCTTACTTGCCTTCACTGCTAGGCTACGCTGTGTGACACAGGCAGACAGGACCACTAGCAGCCAAGGGTTGGTGCGCGTATTCCCAAGATGGATGTTGGTTTGGTTTTTGAGTTGCTGCACAGACAGCTTAAATTACATCCTTCTGCTAACTGTTATAATACCTGGCCAGCTTGTCAGGACTGAAGAATTTGAAACAGAGTTTGCCTACGCTAAACAGCGGGAGAGCTGGATCTGTAATCCGCCAAAATACAGGCAATGATGCTCTGCTGTATCTGCACCCATAAAGGGGCAATTAGGCACTGTAATGCCTTCAGTAATCTCTTTTTAATGGCCAGTTACCCAAAGGAAAGCTCTAAACCTTAAGTTTTTACCACATCCCTTGTTTCTCTGATTTTCAGTTCAACAAGCAGAACCACTCACTGACACTACACCCTTGGGACTGTCTCAGGAGCTTCCCTGAAGCTCGGCTGTAGCACGCAGTTCTACTAGGGCGGGCTCGTACCCGTTTCACTAGAGCAAGCCAAATATGCAATACTGGCACTAGCAAAAGCCAAGGCGTTCTTCTGAGCAATAGCTGTTCCAACCACAGGGAGCTGGGACAGGTGTTTAAATTACCATGAAAACAGTATTTCTTCCTTCCTCACCCTGACTTGATAACTAAAAGAAACAATTCATCAGCAGAGAGATGTGGAACTTCCCTCACAAGGAAGTCACCACAAGGTCTCTCCTCTATGCTGCACTGTTGTCTGGTATTACATGACTAAGGATCAGAGAATTGAATATGCCTTGATAGGTGACGTTTAATCTCTTTCTCTCTCTGTACGTTGATTTTTCTGTGTGGAACAGAGAAGACAATCATCATGAAATTGTAAATTTGCAGGTTGGAAGACTCTGCAGGGTTTTGTGTGGTTTTTAACTGCTTATGTTTGAAATTTAATAGCATCCCTTTAGGAATAAGGGTTTTTTTGCTGAGTAAACAGCCATTATAGGTTACTTTTTCTGTACTGAAGCAGACAGAATTAGAACAAGAAATTTCTATTTTATTAACAGTAATTCATATGAATTCTACCACTTGGACCAGTGTTTATTTTCTGTTAATAAAAATCAGTTTTGACAAAAATCTGATTCCATTTTCTTACCACCTGCATCTTTTATCTTCCCTGCTCTACTACAAGTGGCCAGAGATGCAATAAGTTAGATGGGAATGTGTAAGTGACAAGGGAAGGGACACGAGAAAGGCTCAGTACCAGCCAGCCACTATTGCCACTACTGTAACATCATACAAAATATTTACCAAATTGAGGAATAAAAACTACATGCAGAAGGACAGACAGGCTGCTTGAGACCCGGTAAATACCCAACCGGTGCTTGCAAAGGAGTTTTCCACCGCAGTTGATGTGCTGTAACGCTCAGCCTACAGAAGCCAGGATGACATCTACGGGCGTTTCTTCTTTGCTCCTAACTGTCACCTGCATGGTCACACCATCTCCGAGCGCAAGCCTGGACCTTACCAGCACATCGCAGCCGCCTCTGTATACACCTGAGGACAAAGCAACATTTGAGCGATTACTGTAGGAGAGGCTCAGTGATCTAGTCCTAACCCAGGAGCCAACAACCTGGTGAGTGCAAGACAGATTCACTCTATGGCCAGTTGCAGAGAGGGAGGAAATGACAAAAAAATACCAAGCCCCCAAAATCCCCTAAGCTCTTGAGGCCAAGGCTGACGATAACACATACTGTCCTAATTGAACAGTCAGCAAGTGCTGCTGGAGGGGGAGGCTGAGTTAAAGAGGTAGAAACCAGAAAATGGGCAGCTGAAGCTCACTTCCAGTTTGAGAAGGCAACGCGTATTATAATTCTGCCGTGAAGGCACAGTCCATTGGCTCAGCGCCCCTGACATTAAGGGGGCGATAGTCCCATGCTTTTACTAGACTGCAAGCAGCGCTCCTAGAGGCAATTCAGACTGTGGGACAAGCCATCTCCAGTCCCACTTCAACACCACTATGCAGACAGACCTGGAGTTACCGATTCTTCCCCCTGAAATAAACCGAGATCCAACTCTTCTGTCTGACCGTTGTGTGCCATGTTCATTGCAGTTTTGCTTTAACAACGGCAAGGAAGTTTTGTAGAGCACTTCCAGGGATTGCCCAGAACTGCGAGCCTGGAGCACAGTCACCAAACAAGAAGTTACAGGTACTGCAGGCCACTTCAGGATGTGTCCATAGTGACAGGAACTTGAAACCAAGATGGTCCTAGGAACCCCCTTTCGAGATAAAAACTGTCAAGGAATTTAGTGAAGTGGCTGCTCTGGAAGTTCTTCATTCAAAGGATTCACTACCGCTCCCACAGGTAGAATACCTCCATTCTGAGAGACACAGAGCCTCGCCTCAGTACACCCACAACAGCAGGCTCCAAATTAGCACCAGCTGCATTCAACTCACTGGTTCACTTCAGCTTTCTATAGAGATAAAATTCTCTATACAAGAGCAGAATCTCCTAACCTATTTCCCTTCATTTAGCAAAAATCTGTGGGGACATGGAAACATCGAGTTCAACAGCATGAATACTTACCAGCTAAGTAGAGCGTGTGAGAATTTTTGTTCTCTGGCACTTTATCTGATCTCTCACAGGGCTGCATGCCCAAGAACTTGATGATGTTATTGACAGCTTCTGCATTCAGAGATTGAAGAAGAAAATTACCTCCAGGTTGGTGCTTTCTGTGAGAACTAGTTTGCAACTCAAGAGCGTTCTCTAAGCAGCCACGTGGCTTAGCTATTTTCAGTCATTATCTTGGTTGCAGCCCCACCAACACACCTACTTTGCCAGGTCCCTTCTGCTGTTTTAACAGCCTAGGAACGCACCCCTCCTTTCAACCCGCTTCAAGCACTGCCAGACTTCCACTCACCATTATCCCAACACTGCAATGCAAAGCTGGGACATAATGTCACATGGGAAGGCACCAAATTCTCCTCCTACCACACTAAATATATCCCCAGCATGGCAGATTTACCAGGATTACTATGTGGGTCACCAATAAACAAGGAGAGATCATCTCACCGTCAAGGGTTTTAATGGAACTAAGTGCAAAGGTTTCTTCTTTTTCAAAGTCATCTCCCACTTCTTCCCACGCAGCTGCAAAGTTAGGCTTTAAAACCTTCTGAATGTGATCAGACACGGTCACCTCCAAATCTTCCAGCTGACAGAAAAGCAAGGGAGATTTTCAGCTGCAAGTTACAGAAACAATCCTAATCTTAGAAAGGGAATGAAAGACAAAGAGAGACAGCAGCATTTTGCCAAGACAACTCTGGCATGCCTGGCTTTAATTTCAGGAAAAGCACATAATAGCATCTAAAAAGCAGAGAGGAAAAATAGTGTTTATGGTGGCCATCTGTGAAGCTTAAAAACATTGACATAAAAACATCAGTGATACCAAAAGAGAGCAGAAAATGCAGCAATCGCTTTTTGAGTCAAAGCCCATTCTATCCCTTTCTGGGCACCTGAGGAGAGAGACTTTATCAGAATCCAGAAGGAGCCTTTACATCCTCCAAACCCAAAAGACAGGCACTTTCCTGAGATCTGACTTGTATTTCCATGATTGAGAATATGAATACAATAAAACAGAACTGCAAATGCTTGGTGTGGAAAGATTGGGTCACAGTTCTGAAAACAGACAATGGAAGTTCTTTCCTTCCTGTCTGTCCTCGCAAACCCTATCTTCATAGCGCAATAAAGCTAAAGTAACTTTTAGCAGAGGCAAGGTTTTGGGGAAGGATCCAAAAATTACAAGCTACAGTATTTTGGAAGTGGCGTTTCAGGCAGGCCTGCCGTTCTCTCCTACTGGCTTTAGATCCAGCAGGAAACCGTCAACTCAATGGCCACGTGTATTCAGAATTGGTGACAAGCAAAACCAAAAGCAGTCCTGAACTTACCACATATTCATCGTCATAGCCATCTTCTTCTGGCACGCCTGTGTTAGGGTCACAGTCTCGAACAGTGAACTTCATTGTGCAACTGAAAGTACAAGCAACTGGGGAGGAGAAGAAAAGCCCGTACAGGTTAGTGGTCCAGTTTCTTCTGCTTGAGCCCTCGCTTCTAATAAAGTGACTGGAATGAATGTGCATTAGCTTTGCCAAAGCTGTCATAGGCAGAGCATTTTTCAACTTCTCATAAAATTTCCCCCCCTGCCCTGACTCTAAGATGAAGGCCAAAAGAGAATTTCAGGGGAGGAGTACACCAGGACCATAGGGTAACAAGCCCAGGTCCACTGACTCCGAGTGCTGCAGTGAGATCCAGTTGGCATTGGTTACCAGGAGAACCTCTGCAAGGGTTTATGACAAGTGGATTATGATCCAAAACCACAGTTCAAGGAATTCAGACTCGTTCTAATCTTCTCTGGTATTTAAGCGATAACTGAAAAAATCTACCCCACTGATGAGGTGAGTCATGTTAAACCAACTGCAAATCCAGCGGAGTTTCTTTTAAGTGTGAAGAATAAAAATGAGAAAGGGAAATTTAATGGCAAAGAAAAATCTCTCATTCCTAGATTTCATAGTCACTTCTAATACTCTAACAAGACGAAAAATTGCATTAGCTAGATATGTAGAGGAGCAAACTACCAATTTTTTTTTTCCTACTTATATTGTCCTTTTACCAATTCTGTTCCTGACTACTACTAACAACCATCCATTTTTTCAAGGGTGCTCCTTTAATTGACTCAAGATAATAAATTCATTTTCCTTTATTACCTACACACTCTCCAACCATCTTAAATATCCCATTTTTACTCATCCAATACCACTAATTAGCTAAAGAGTCTGTATACTATTTTGTAAAAAGTGCGTATACTATTTTGCACAAACACAGGTTCTACATAAAGACCAGCACCTGTGACACGTGAGAAGGAAACAGTACTAGAACCTCAGTATGCACTTGCCAAATGCCACAACGTAAACATTTTGTTATCTGTTCTACAAAAAGTTCATTTGAGGAATTTGTTGTGCAGAACTACTCCCTCCCAGTGCATACCTGCAGTGGGGTCATCCTGGGGAATCTGGACAAGGGTGTAACACATGCCTGGCTGGTTGTAAGCCAGGCTGGGCGCTGGGATGCAACAGATCACGTCATAAGCGTCCGACGGCTCCATTTGCACAGTGACTCTCTCTAACAGCTGATCATTTAACGTGTTTGTGCAATCAAACTGCAGAAGGATAAATTGAGAAGGACTTGAGCAGAGAAGAAACATTTCTAATCAAGGATTTTTCCCCAAATCAGCTACAATACTCCAGAGCATACATCCCACATTTTTGATCAAGCCTGTCATTCTCACTAAACAGCTTTTCTCTCCAATTTTACTAGAATTCTTTAACAGATGGGGTCATAACCCCCATCCTTTTTTGATCATTGAGCACACACCTTCTTAACTCTACCTTGCAACTCCCTTAGGAGAGAAGCTGTCCTCTCCAGGGCACAGCAACCACACTGTTCATGCTACACGCAGGCATCATTAAGGGCCAGCTCCTACTGCACCCTGGCAAAAGTGCGTTAACTTCTCTTACCTGGAAAACGATGTGATTTGTGAACACGTGTTTAATACAACGAACAAAATACTCTGTTTCTGCTTCTGTGAGCTGCACTGGTTCTGAAGACTTGAATAATGGACCCAAGCTCTTAAACTCTGGAACGGCTGCCAGTTGTTCTTCATAGAAAGGAAACAGAGATGACATACACTTAGCGATAGGCTCATTCATCCCTGCCTGACCTGTGTCAATCCTCCCAACACTTCAAGCGCTGGAGACCCACTGATCTTCTCGCATACCTTGGAATATATCCTGACGTGAAGGAGCAACTTTCTCAGGCTTGCTGGTCACTAGGGCAATCTCTGTGAAGAAAAAAGCAAACACATGGTGCTGTTGATTACACCGTGCAGGAGTTCTGAATGCCTTTATATTGCCACTAAAAAATTCATTAGCCTGTAGCGTTTCACACGTTCTGCTGCAAACCATTACCAGCCTGGTTCCTCACACACACCAAAATATTTTTTTCTGCTAGGCAATGTTGGATTGTAAGAAGAGATGTTCGAGTAATGATGAAGAAATCACACTTTTGTCCAGAATAGCCAGAAAAAAAAAAAAGCTGGAAGGAGGAGGGAGAAAAAAAAAACCCCAAACTTTTTCTTAAAAAGTTGTGCAAGATTATGGCAGAAAGCCAGTGAAGTGACTAAGTGCTTCTGGATTGTACTTTTTTCAACCATCTACGAACCAATAAATCCTGATGATGTACAAACTCCTCTCTGGTAACGAGGTTAGGAGAACAAATAATGGCATTCTTGCCAACCCACATTCCTTCGGAAGAGACGCTGTCTTCCTTTATCTGTGAGGACCAGGCTGACCTGCTTCTGCAAAGCCAGTGACACTGCAACCTTTACAGCATTTGGCAGAACCACCTCTGGTCTTGGCCTGACCCTACTAGGACAGCAGCCAGTTTGCAGACATCAAATACCAATACGGCAACCTGAATGCTTACAGCTTTGCCTACGGCCTACTTAAACGAAGCCTGAGCGTTACCTGCTTTCTGCTCAAAGATTGGTGCAGTAGCCAGTGGAACTGTTTTCATATCAAAAGGTTTGTCAGAAGGCTCCAGTGTATACTGGTGCAGGGCCTTCTCCATCCCAGGAACAGAGACGGTCAACCCTGCAAAGCAGAAGGACAGGCAGAAAATTTCAGTTTTAACAGCAGGAACCGTCAGAGGCCTACAGGAACTACGATCCAGGGTTCACAAATGAACAGCGTGAATTTTGGATTGCCCACTGCACCAAAAGCAACAAGATGCCAGAGTCTGAAAACTTCTGTCTCCGTTACCTCCCTCTTAAGATACAAACATGGAAGACTATTTAAAGAGCTCTTTCCTGCCATTGGCTCAGGTTGCAGAGAAAAACACTCGAGGAATCTAGAGTTTGCAGCTAGACAGATACGATTTGGACTTTGGCTAATGAAAAACTGGTAAAAGCACTTTCTTTTTGCAGTAAACACAAAATACACGTTAAGTACTTCAAAATACTGGATAGGTAAAAAAAACTGCTCTGACGATGACACAGAAAGTCTCCATTCCAGAGGGTACTGCAGTTTAAACAGTTCGCTCTAGAAAAGTCATCTTGCAATAGTCTTAAATATATTACTCTGCTTGCATGAACTTTCAACTACAGACCATAAAACGTTTTTATAACCAACCTTGGCAACAAGATCTGTCATCCTCATTTTGTAACGGAGAAGATGGAGCAAAGGTTAAGAAACTCGCCCCAAGTGAAGGAAGAGGTAATGATGAAAAAAGCCCAGCCCGTACTCCTGCTCCATTTCCTAGACAATCCTTCCCGTATTTCGCAAAATCCGCCATTCTTAGTTAACACAAGTTTTCACGGGAAAGTGCTAGGGCCAGAAAAAACCCACAGTTCTGTTCTTTTGAGTTGTTCGGACCCAAGTTACATTACAGAAAATTATTCTTACAGCAACAAAGCTCACCCATAATACAGAATGTGAAATAACAGCTCAGATTCTTTCCCTTCTATCACTGACCGTTAAAAATATAGGCAGCATTCAGTGCTATCTGTCTCTGTTGCAGCACATTCAAGTAAAACGTTGCTCTGTCCCGAACTTCGTCATCACTGTCCATCATGCACCTGTTTTGGGGAACAAGAGGACAGCGGTCAGCCAGCTCAGGACACCACAAGAGCTGAGCTAAAAATGGCACTGATCAGATCGGACTCGATCCTGCAAGGACAGTCTGAACTCACTCAATGGATGTGCAAATTAGGGGTGGGGGGGCGGAGGGGGGAAGTGATCATACAACAGAGTAGTTGAAGTTTAACTTGAAGTTTACATGCAAGCATCACATCAGAAAACTAAGATTAAAGGAGATGTGCATGTGAATTGTTAACACCAGTCAAACTTGATAGTTTATAAAATATACACCCGCATTTTATGGCTAACAATTCTGACAGGCACCATGTGGTTGCACTTTTTTTTTTTTTACAGCATTCTTTGACAATAGAACAAAGGCAGAAGAAATAGATAAGATTACAGAAACAAATGCGTTAAAAGTTGCTTTCTATTTCAGACTGGAAAAAATGGTGGTGTGCTCAAGTATTCACCTAGTTTTTCAAATATAGCAGGTTGTTTATAAAGATTCTCTCTCTCTCTCCTGGCAACTTCCCTCCCTCCTCTCATTGCTCAAGTCACTTCTTGCAGCTGTAACCTACATTGAAGTTGCTTTCTGCCTGAAGCACTTCATAATTTGAATTATCCCTCACATCACAGAAGCCAGACGTGGCATGGGTTTACACTATAGTGCTATACAAATGAAGAACACGACATTTACAGTACAGACAATTTAAGGAAGCTGAACGGTCTTAACAAGAGACACAAACCTGTGAAATGGGAACACCCGAGATCACTACTCATCCATATACAGAAGTTACTTATGGAAATATATTTTCTTGCTTCAAGGGATGCAAAAAGTATAGACAAATACTAAAACACTGTAGATTTGTTACCTGCTGAGGAATGTTCTCAGATCAGATTACTATCGCATTTTCATTACTACGCACACCTTTCGTTTGCTTATCTCCAGCAGTGCTCTCCTCCCTCCAGCCAAGAAGGAAAGAAGATAGCCATCTCCCAACTCCTCTACTGGTCTGTCGTAAAAAACGCAGTGCAAGTTCTGACCTGGTCTGACCTTGCTGCTTCTGTGGAGCCAGACTGCCCAGTGTCACCAACAAGCTCAGCACATGCACAGCACAGCCATACCCACTCACCTCTGCAAAAGCACTAATATGCTCGGAAGAAGATTCTCATTCTGGGCACCAAACTTTGCTAGCGCACTTACAGCGGCTAGAGAAGAAAACAGGGAGATGTCAGAGGTGCTCAAGCTACATGGAAACACACTCTCACAGTCACGATCCAAAGCACTGTGCATACTACGCAGTGCTTTCACTACACAGGTTTTCCCTTCCACACCATAAACCTTTTAGCATCAAGGAAAAACTAAGCTACTTCCACATTTTCAAATAGAAACAGTTTTGTGTCAGGGAATAACAGAACAAGATCAGCTGAACAGCCCTGCAACTCTGTTCTGAAAGAACTCTCTATCAGCTAAGGTTAGTGCAAGCTCCATGGCACATTCCAGTTTTTGGCCCCTCTGCCATAGCCTGTAGCTCACAGCCACAGATAAATATTTTTCCACACCCAGTGGTGACCAGGACCAGGCTGCACCCAGCGACTTTGCAAGGAGTTGAAACCCCCCTGCAACTACTTAGAGCTGCCTGTCCAAACTGATCTAATTTCAGCTCAGCACTGGCTTGAAGAAATTCCACACACAAAAAGAAGAGAAAGTTCTGGAAGGAAGTACAAGCTTTACGGCCTTGGTGGTTTAAAAAAAGAATCCCTATGTTTACAGTGACGAACTTTCTATACAACGTATGCTCTCTGGGGGATGTTCTTCATGTGCTCTAGATCACAATTAGGAAACTGTGACCAAAAGAGCCGTCACCAAAAGTCAAATGCAATATGGACCGGGCTGTATTTGTGAGCTCATTTTACTTCGTCTCTCCTAGAAGCATTTAGTCCTCTAGCATGTGGGAGATCAAGCCCATGCTGATATCCCTCCAATGCCAAGTCCCAAGCGTGAAAAGAGGCTGAACACTCTTAACGGGTATTATAAAGGCTTTGCAGGAAGAAAGTATCAGTCTGCAACACGCTTCCAAGGAGGAATCCCTAACTTATGGACGGGAGATTTCCATATAAAAAGATTATACATATATTTTATATATATATACACACAATAGCAGACAATTATGCTTCTTAGGGAAGTAGCAGCATTCCCTCCTCATGTATTACCTCTTGACTTTTGGGAGACATTCAAGAAGGGACTAGAAGCTAATATGTTGCTTGTGTTCTGTGAAGCAGGAGCACCAAGTGATGATGCTAAGATGATACGAGGAGTTTTAAACCACCTTCACAGCTGATGCAGGTAAGAGCTAGCTCTTCACAGTGCCTGTGGAGTAACCATTGCCTCCTACCCCCAAACCCAGTTTCAGCCCCAAGATTTCTAGAAGAGCTGACATAAAACCATCAAGAACTTGAGCTGAACTTACCAGCCCTCACAGCCTCATTCTCCAGCACCACCCTGTTGAATATGAAGCGGATGTACTTGGACGGGGACGGAGTTCTCGGCCCCTCTTTCCCCAGCAGGTGCAGAATCTTTGTGGCCAGGACAGTATGTTCGCAGTCTTCAATGAACTCGCAGAGGTGAGCCAAGCCCGATTCCTTACTCTCAGGGTTCTCCTCAATGATGCTGATTATACAGTCCACAATGGCTCGCTTGTACTCAAAGCCACCCTGGGAAAGGAAAATCAAGGACACTGAGCTGGCAGGCAGAGCTCAAACCTCGGTGCTGCTCAGTTCCCCTCACGCTTCAATTACCTCTTTTCATTGAGAAAAAACAGCATTTGCACATAAAGAGAAGAGAAGGCAGGCTGGATAACCTAACAGGACCTTCCCAGTCCCCCCGACCCATAAAGGCACATCATATGAACACCTCTTTAGTTTTTGATGTACCAGCTTTAATTCATAAGCACATTTCAGACAGGTCTGACCCATGAGATAAACAAGGTCTTGGTAATCAGTCAGGTCTCACCATTGCTGTGTACCCACTGACGTAAGACAGCAGGGACCCTTCATGCTATCTATCAGAGCTACCTGCCAGTAACTACACATGGGAAGTTTCAAACATACATCATCCCTGAGCATATTGGAGAGGAAGGTCATCATGACGCTGTGTTTCCGAGGGTATTTCTGGCACAAAGCACTGATAGCCTGTACTACCACTACCTGCAAAACAACAGAGAAGGACGTTAGTCACATGCATTTATTTTTCTATGAAAAATACAGGCTTCTCACTATCTCAAGTTGTCACTTTGATAGATTAAATTCATGTACAAGAAGGATAAAAATCAGGTGGTGGATTCTCAGCATAAGTGATTCTAACTTCACTAGTTACATTTTTGTCATTAAAACTCTTTGCAATTTTAAACTTGTCTAATACTTATTTCCTTTTCTCGTAAAAATAAGAATTCAAGACCATTGTATACTAGCGGACGACGACTTTGCAGAGACATGCTATGCTCCTCAAGGCAACTCCATGGTGTAAAAGGGATGGATACAAGTAAGCTACCATCCTTAACTGAGTTATTACACAAGTTCATAGTGACTAAACTTGACAAATTAGGTAGAAATTTACAGTTCACACTATTTGCTAACTACATATCAGACTGCAGTGATATAGACTCAATCGGAACAGATGAATCCCTCTTCCTCTCCAAAGAGGCAATCAGAAGGCAGTACAAGGTTTTGCAGGATACTACACGGGAGGCAGGAGTCCACCAAACAACATTTACCCTTTCTTGGAGCAGTGGGAGAAAACGACACAGTATATTTAAGTTGGAAAGCAGAGCACTACACCTTCTGAATTTCAAGCTGGCTTTGCTCTATCAGATTAAGTCACTGAAGGATTAACAAATGTGAAAAGCTTCATAATAACAAGAATGGGAGAAAAACCTGCAGCTGGAAAGAGCAGAGGCCTCCAATGCCACACCTTAAACTCATCTGATATTTCTGACACGAAGGAAGAGATCTGTTTCATGAGCCTGTCTACACTGCTCTCACTGCCTGTCTTCAGCAGGGTGGTGATGGCCAGGGTAGCAATACTGCGGTTGGAGTCAGTGATGAGGTTTTCCAGGTCTAGGTTGCAGGCAGTGACTGCAGATGGATGCTTCATGGCCACCTGTAAAGAACGCAATTCCGAATTATATGGAAGCAATAGCATCCTACAAGTCAAAGCTTTCAATGGGGAAGGATTAATGCCCATGTTTTTTTTCCAAGCACTGCTCTGTTCCACAAGGATTGCAACTAAACCTACATCATATGACTGCTGGCAGGATGCAACCAAAGCCCAGGTTCTTTTGCTTCAGTGTTTCAAATTAACTCCTCTAACTGTAAGTTACAGCTCATGGGTTTGACAGACTCAAACCGCTTCTGTTGTGGTGTGCTGCTTTGAAGTCAGAATGTTATTTTCTTCACACACATCCTATTCACACTTTTCATGGTATTAAATATCTAAGACTCTACTGCCTTACAGCTGAGAGCTCACAAGTTATCAAACTACAGCTTGTTATAGCCCTGGGGTCCAGAAATGAGCAGAGGTAGCTTGAGTACAGAAAATTTCTGTCACACCAGGAGATTTGGCATGGAAAAGCCAGTTCTCCAACAGGGAGCATTTCCAAATACAGTAATCACAAGAGCAGTTGCTCTACTTTAGGCAATGCATCATTAGGTACTGAAGTGTGGCTTCTTCTGATGCTCAGAGATTTATACTTGTTTTGAGGTTTTGGAAGCACTCACTTTATTAAGGGTCCGTACAGCTGCATATCTCAACACAGGTTTGGGAGAACTACAGAAGAGCTGCAGCACTGAAAATAAATAATAAAAAAAAACCATAATCAAGAGAAGTAACTCACAAGAAAGTGTTGCACAGTAGAGAGTGTTTAACAAAAAACATCTCCCAACTCTAGGCATCAGTAATGTCTGGGGAGCAGAAGGTGAGAGCACTCACGAGCATACCAGACGAGGAAAGGGAAATTGCCTCGTGCCAGCACTTTGATACTGAGACATGCAAATAGTTTAGTCAGAATTCACCATGGTAGAAAATCAGATATGGTCTCTTTCAAAGAGAGACAGTAGAGAGGAAAGTTGAATGTATTCACATTCAACTATATGCTGCTAAGTGTTCATGCAGCTCTATTCATAATTTATGACTAGCTTCACAAGCAAGTTAAAAATCTTTTTCATCTTATACCAATAATATGTGGTTTGTGTAGTCGTCTGTGGCACATCTGTGCTATCGAGTCCTCCTCTACCTTCCCTCCCTCCCACTCCAACTTCCCACAGCTGGAAAAAGGCAAACATCGCCCTGTGCTACCTCTAGAATCCATTCTCTACATCTTTGGATGAAGTGGGAAAAAGGGATCGAGATGTTTCTCATCCACAAGCCCTCTAACTTGGGGACAATCAGAAAATTCAGGGTTTGAGTCCAGTATTTTAGTTATGCTGTACTGTTTCGGACGTGCTTTACCATCCTTTCTTTCAGCTGCATCAGTGGTACAAAGGATTCTATGACCAACCTGAAACAGCCGGTGCCAGCTCCCTGGCTGTGCAGTTTGGGAGATGGATGATTGCAGAAGCAGCTTCGTAAATAACCATTTCATGCTTATTCCGCAGACAGCTCTCAATGAAGTCAAACAGGGGACTCTCATGGCTACGAACAGAAGACATTTCACAGCATGACACTGAATTACATACAAACCACTAATACCACATTTCTGAGAACTTGACAGAAAGCACAGCTAATGCACTCGCTTTCATGTTTCCTACACTGCCATATTGCTCAACTCATACTTGAGCTCTAAGATTTCTATTTACTGTTATTCTAATCATCTTTACATTATCTTCTTCAAGCTAGAAATGCTGCACTCCAGAAATACATACTTTATTAATCACACACCACTAACTAAAATTTCCACTGATAAAAGAATTTCATCAGGAGGTGAATTTCTCAGGTAACTCTGAGAAACTATCCTCCTCTGCTAGTGCGAGATCAGAATAAGACAGATCCTTTTATTTATATCCCCACAACATAGGTAGATCCTTATTGCATTTGAAATGAATCTAACCAGACAAAGTACAAAACCTCTCCAGAGATTATTCTGCCGTTTTAATCCTACTCTCAGCTAAGTTCTGGTAGTAATAGTGTCAAAATAAAAACACAAACCCCACCACACGTACTCACAGTCAGTTCAGCCTAGCATTCTACTTTTACCTGCATTTTGTTTTTAACACTACAGTCCTCTAGGTCTGTGTAGATTTCCATAAACTTTAAAATATGCTAAATTCCTCGATACTGTTTACCTCAAACTATAATTAGTTTGGTAATTCACATGCTGCCTTTCACTCACCCCTCTTCAGATTCCTTCAAGAGTTTGCTTGCAATTCGGATCAGCATACAGTACGCAAACTGGGATTTCAGTCCAGATTTAGTGAACTTATTCAGCATCTTGGAAACCGCAAGGCGATCATTTTTTCTAAGGTGATAGAGCAGCCCCAAAGCATGGTACTAGGAAATCAGAAACAAGAGATGTGCAGGTACTGAATACACACTGCAGATGGAAAAGTCAGATGGTAAGACATAAAAGAGGGCTAATAATAATACCTTCTAACCTCAAATGATCCAAGTTTCCTGACAAGTTAGAAAGATCTACAGTATTACCTTCCCCTTCCTGTCCACCATAGGACAGCCTCAACGTATTTCTGAAGACCAGAAGAGCCATGAAATTAGTTTACTCCCTTTTCTCCCCATTAACAGTCAGAACTTCAAAGGCTTCACCTGACTAAATTATACTGCGCAATAGCGCTTGCATTTCTAGTACACTCAACATCCAGGATGTACCAAGGCCTTTAAATGACAGCTGACCTTACAAAAGTCCTTGAGGCATTTATGGTAAAAGTACAAGAGAACATTTCTAGTTGCTTGCCAAGTTGTTTTGGTTTTGGTTTTTTTTGCCATAAGACTGATTCAAAGTAAGGCTTAATGCGGCTGCAAACTGGGCAAGAACAAACCTGATTTTACAGACTTGTTTCTGATCATTAGTCTGTAACGCTGACTGAACATAAAGAACGCTTTCATTTCCACAGCTCTCTGCAATAATTGTGCAAAGATTTTGCTGATATGGATATCTTACTGATATTTGGGCTAATCTCTGTGGTGCTGTAGAGACTGTCAAATTTTCTGAAGGACAAGACGAGAGATGCTGGTGTTCCAGGAGATAGCGAGATAATTTCTTGAGCTTTTTGAAAATGAGCTTTTTGAAAACTCTCATTCAAAGCCCTTCTGCAGCAACTACTGTGAAACAGTCAGTGGCATCCCAGCTACCAGAAGGCTAGCAGGGAAAAGCTAGAGGACTGCACTAAAGAGCCAACTCTTAATTAAGAATCTTGCACTGGGATCATGGAGAAACTTGAGATCTTTTGAAACAGTCAAGTTGTTTCCCTCAAGGCACAATGCTTGTTTTTAAAATAAGGGGAAAAAGGAAAATCAAGTTACTTTTTCTAAGGTTATCTTAAGAACTCACAGAATACCGTTTAAACCCTGTCGTGTGTTTAGAGCTTCCTGGGGCAACCACCCTCAAACATACCTGCACCATGACGTTGTCACTAGAAGCTGCTTCTTGAGCTTCGTTGATCCACCGCTTGACTACATCATAACTGATCTTCATCATGTGCTGGAAGAAACCACAAATTGAGACTGCAGACAAGCTAATGTTAGAAGCACAGTGAAGTACCATGAGCCTTGTTTTCAGTTTTTAAGTTTAAAGAGTTTGAGACAATCTAGGGCTTCGTTCCATGCTACAGGTAACAAAGAATAACTCCCAAATACATAGTTTGTATGGATGTACGTGTTTCAATAGAGAGAAAAAGTAACTTTGAGAATTTTTGTTTATGTTCAAACAGGACAGAAGACAATGCTAGGACAATTCACCTGCCTACAGTCAGTCCAGCAGGAAGACGTGGGTTGTCAGTATTAATACAGCTTTGTTTGCACCCTCAGGGTCTACTCCACCTCATCAGCTGGAGCTCTTACCTCCTGCTCTGCCTTCTTGATTTACCAATGCAGCCAGTCTCTTTATCCTGTGCACCTATAAACCACTGTTTGTCTTACGTCTCAGCCTCAGACTACCACGCTTTCACTTGTATTCTTCTCTTTAACAAAAATATTAACCTAATGAGATCTTTTCCAGCCTTTTCTCCTAAACAAGGGTGAGAAAAACAATATGCTGCTTCATCTTGCCCTCCTACTACATATTAACAAAAATAATCTTGAATTGCAGTCTTATCAGGGCAGCAATTTCAAGGATTTGTTTTTTTGCAGAGCACAAAGCAGACTGCTTTTATTGCCTGTTACAGAACTCATACACTCTTTCGCAGTTTTCACTGTTAGTTCTTCCACAGAACAGAACAGTTGTTTCTACCTACGCTCAACAAATTGATAAGCGCTTTCACAGTCAATAGTGTGCTTGACTTTTCAAAATAGATTGAAAAAAGGCCCCTCCCCAGGGAAATTAATGTTCTACACTAACTGCATAGAGAGATGACTGAACATTTTGCACTTAAAAGTTATTACAATTGATATACTCTAAAGCAAGAGAACATTAAGAAAGGAGTTTGAGAAGACAGAGTCCGCTTGAGACAAAGGAAACTCCAGTGCAACTATTTTTTGTTTATTTTCCGGTGAGGAGATGAAAAAGAGTGAGAAAGGGCATGAAAGAAGAACAAAACAAAGGCCAGGCAGAGCTATGCATGCAGCAAACTACCCTTCCCAGCCACAACACAATGCACAGATTTACAATAATTTACTGCTTTACTTACTAAGGAAGACACCAGTGCAGAACTAGACACACTGGGGACTTTGTCCACAATAGCTTGCTTCATGTATCTCTCAATGGCTTGTAACATCGTCCCCTACGAAAGGGAAAAAGAAAAGCGTTGATACTTTTGAGGCAGAGCATAAAAGCAGTATAAGGCAAAAATATACGCGCACTGTTATTCAAAAGGCCCTCAAAAAAAATATCTCGAACTAATTGTGAAAACGCACAGTTCTGCAAGGGAGATGCGAGTATCAGCTGCTCAGTCCTGAAGGTTCAGTGACATTATCAAAGTCTCCAGCAAAGCAAGCTCAGATCAGAAACCAGAGCCCTAAAGCTCGGCCTTCTAATTCCATGTTCACAGTGCTACAGCTCCACACTGTTCAGTGTTCCTCATATCTGCAGAGGGTTTCAGAACAGTCCTCCCTAAAGCAGCGGTTCCATTACTACTATAAGAATATACCCTGAGAGACAGCAGCTTTTCTATCTTAAATGTGCTCATCATCTCTCCCACAACAGTGATGTGATTTGTACTTACATCAGTGATCCTGCAGAGCGCTCTGATGGCCGGGCCTCGGTACACATCTTCCTTCCCTGTCATGTCTTTGGTCAAACTAAAACAATCAAAGACACCCTGTGAACACTTCTTCAGTATCTCGATGTCTTGGTCCCTTCGTGACATTCACTTCATCTCATTTAGCTGTTCTTCCAGCTGTTACCTCATAACACTGCTAAGCTCTAGTACTGTCTAGAAACAACTTAGTAATTAGCTATTTGAAAATCATTAACATCAGATTCCGTGAAAATACAGAACATTACAAAATGCATAGTCCATAAGATTGCTTTGCCGTAGGCCTGGTTTATTTAGCTCAGCCATTCTCCTTCTTAGCGTTGCTCTTCTTTCTACTACATGAAATTTTGGTTTAGATAATAGCAAAGTTTAGTTTGCTGAACAGCTTTAAACAAATATAAAATAAAACAATTGCTTAGCACATGCAACACATGCAATTTTTACTCTCACAATGACTGTAACATCTATTCTGTAGTAAAAAAAAATTGATAGTTCAGTCGGTGGATGAATTGAGCTTTGCTCTGCTTTTCCCCTAACTGCTCTGCCAGCAAAGTGAAACAGAAGCCACAGCCTCAGTTTTCACAAAACCACTAAGCACCAATAGCTTCAAAAAAAACAAACAAGAAAACAAAGTAGCAACCAATTGATAGTCTGTAGGCCAGCCTCTTGCTTTTTTAGAAAAGCATAACACCACAACAGGAAGAAATTAATATTTCATATGGTAACACATACTATGTATCATGGAACAATTTCTTTTCCCTTGCTGTATCCTTTAAAAAGCATAAATACAGAAAACCATAGCAGCTAGAACAAACATATTAAGATGCAGCTACTTGTTTCAGAGCTCTGATACGGTGTTTTCTATAGGTTCTGTTACCTGCTTGTGACAATGATGACGTCCTCAGAAATATTGGCCATCTCTTTGATAGTGAGGTAACACATTCTTCTAAGGGTTTGCTGTGAAAGCGTATTGCAGAAAACCATTAAACCCAATGGCAATTATGAATAAACACTTCCTAGAAGTTTTAAAAGTTTAATAAACTTCAAAAGTTAAATAAACTTTTAAAACAGAACACTATTCCCCACATCTATACAAAGTCATAAACACATAAGTAAAACCATGTTTGATAACTGGATAACAACCTTACTCCCTGTTATCAAACAAATCAGGAGAAGAATAAGAGGTATATTATTTTGTAAAATAAGACTAAAAAGAAAAAAAAAATCCATGTTAATTATGAAAGAAATGATACATCACATCTGTATACAGAAGCCTCACAATTATCAATTAAAAGCTTTAAAAACAGCTTCCTCTGATCTATGTGAAATATGCACAGAACACTGACATTTTAATTCTTTGAAAGCAAACAACATATTTTTAAAAAAACTACTTCCTAAACTGTGGATATGAGAAAGGTCTCAAACACTCTGTAGTTCCAGAATTTTTGTTCCACCTTTAAACAATTACACATGCAACCTTCCTCAGCCAAATCTCCAAAAACCTGAACTGCCAGCTCATTTTCAACAAAAATTAGTAAGACTCATCCCATGAAGCACATTCCTCTAAGCTCTTACACTCTCTGCAAAAGAGACCAGAGAAGGACCTGAAATTGGACAAAGTCCAAAGTTTAATCCAGGATTATTAGGATGGTCTCATCCTTTGACTCCACGTTGATTCATGAATAGATCAAGTTGTTCTAGAGAACTGCAGTATTTGATCTACAGACAACTTTTAAATTCTATTTTGAGTTAAGCAGATGGGGATTATTTGCAAGTGTAAGAAACAGACATAAAATCATACTTATTTGTATATTAAGGTTTTCTGTCATTGTCCACATTCTTTACAACAGTAATTCAACTTGGAAAAAAAAAAAACACCACAAAAAGCAACCTGCAGAAGTAATCATAGGTTATTATTCAGTCATTTGTGTCCAAACCATGAATTGCCTTCAGCAAGTACTTTGTGCGCAGAGCTTGTTCTCTGAAGTACTTGCCTCACTCTCCTCCCACCTCCTGATATCCAACCGTTTTGCAATTAATGCAAATCCAGACAAAACCAGGGAGGCAGCAAGTGGTAAACAGTAGGTACTTACATCATTAGATTGAAATAATCTGGTCATTGCAAAAAAAGCTTCTGTGGCTTCAGTGGTTCCAAAGTGTTCACCCTGAAAATAGCATAAAAGCAGCAAGAGAAAAAACACCATCACTATCCAGCTGCCTCCACCTTTCAGCCCCCACGCATAACACCTACTCACACATGAAGAATCTTTTCTCTGAAGACTTTCTCTCGTGTGAGAAACAGTCCCTCCCTCACCTTGTGTTTCTTGGGGAGTATGTGCCAAGTTTACCACTATTATCTGCTTGGTTTCAATATAATTGCCATCCACAGTGGTACAGTGGTAGAATGGTTTGACAAGTAGCCTGTGTTTCCTTTTTGACATTAGTGTGTCAGCAGTTGGTTTTGTGTCCTGCTTGTTAACCAGAAGGATCCCCTTGCTTAAAAGGGATCTACTTAAAGATGACTGGTGCCCATTAAGATTGAACAGCACAGGTCCCTCCTAACTGACCATAACTCTACGTTAAATACTGCCTGACACATGGGAAACCTGATCTATGAGGATACCTAAAGAAAGTTTCCTTCCTTATCATGCTTCCAGTTTCTGCCTAAACAAGATGACACCTTCCACTTCATCACTTCTTGGCCCATGTTCTTACCTCACCTGTTATTTCTACTTTAGCTTGGCAAACACAAGCAGCTCTTTAATTGCACAGTGATTAACTGCGGTGAACACAGACCAAACAGCAGCTCTCATTTGGCACTCAGAAAAAAGTCTTACATGCTTCAGTGACATGTATCTCACTCACCTCAATGGCAAAATTGGAAGGGAGAACATAATACTATACCATAAAGGCTCAATTTTTTATCTCCTTAAAAGCTACCTCCCAAGTCTGACAGGAAGAGGTATAAAACTTTCACACTGAAAGTTATCAGAAATTAGCTTCAGGATTATTCATTCTGGCTGGGAAGAAGTGGTAAGTTACCTGGTTCAGCAAGTAAAGGATCTTGGTAAGGATGTGCAGGCATCTTCGTGGATTTATAGGGGTCTCATTAAAGATACGTGCCTGCAAACACAGCATAAATACTGTATTACACTGTAACCTAATAATAATTTCTCTTGCACCATAAAAAGTAAAGCAATTTGTTTACAACGAAGTAGCTTATAACTTTTTTTATTCTAAAAATGTGTCCCAGCAAGCATATTCCTGTCATTCAGCTCATACGTGTTTAGTTTGCTGGATGGGCAGCAATCTGAACACAGGACAATGACTTGGTTTACCATCTGGAACTAGCTATACTTTAAAATAAAAACAGAACAACTTAATTCCTTCCATAGCATCTGCAGCCCAAACACTACTTAGCACTAGTTTGTAGGAACACAAAAAAGAAATTAAGTTCTTACTTATATCTCTATGCAACTACTAAAATCCCACATTATTTAACTACTTGTTCACCCCACCACTTGCAATCACTCCTGGAGTATTCAAAGAGAAGCAGGAATACCCATTACACAATACAATGAACGAGCACAGGAAAACAGGCAGGTCACCTCTTCAGAAAGAACACACTGAGATCCTGCATGTCCACATGCAAGGCAGAAGCCACATATAATCTAATTACCATACATAAACCCCTCATAGAGTAACTTCATGTGCACTTAATTTACATACCCTGTGATTTTAAGTTAACTATTATCAATTTAGCGATCCACATTTCCCGAGTCAGACTGTAAAACTTCCCAACATTGCTTACACTTACTGATCAAAGAGTTAAACAGTATTATACTATGATTATTCATACCTCCTGAAGCACAGCACTCTTCTCCAAATGCTGGAAAGGATTAGAGCCACTACCTGAAGAACAGAAGAGACCTCTCAGTTAGGGAAATGTGCTCTCCACAAATGCCAGTAACTAAAACCAATAGACCTGAACATGCAGGAACAGCCCCTCAACTTTACAAAAATACATCAATGCTACAGTGACATTCCTCTTGGAGTAACTGATGTTCTCCATCAACAGCTTTGAATCCACTTTCTTAAGTTGCATATTCAGAATAACAGGAAAAAAAAAAGGGGGGGAAGAGCAGTTTCAACACAGCTGGAGGGTGAGGAAGAAGAAAGTTTTTTACTAGTAAATTTGCCTTAATACTCCCTTTACATAAAACTATTTACTCTTTTTTTCCTATTCCCCTTATTTTTTTTCCTTCAGGCGCCAAAAGCACTGAAGGCATCAGGACAGAGCTGCTAATCAGGATCTCAAATAGAAATATATCGATCAATGCACCACTAAAAGGGGCTACTCAGCAAACTCCAAAAACAGTCTGGCTGCTGCACATCACAAAACCATTAACACTAGACTGTCTCCATACTGTACCTTCTCAGCCTTTTAACAGCCCAGATCCAGCCACTGAGAGCAATTAATTTCTTGGAAATTCATTTCTCTGTCAGCAGCATACAAAAAAGACCACTCTTCTAATCCACATACACAGTGAAACCACCTCTCAGAGCCACTGTTAGACACGTAAAACCCTCCAAACCCTCACTACTGCTTCTGACCCTCTTCCTCCAGCAGTAATTTTTTATTTTCAGTTCATTCATTCTTCAGTTCTCACATCCCAAGCAGAAGGAACCAGAACGAAACAAAACTCAACCCAGCTGGGCACATCTCGTGGCTCAGAAGACCTCTGAGCAGCAGCAACAGAAAATTCAAGACAGCATCAATTCCTCCAGGCAACCTGAGCTTAATTTCCAGACGATTTTATGGAGCGAAAACATGCAAGTGATGGCTTCATTCATCACATCTGTGCCTAATGTGATGTTTTTCCCCCCACATGCCCGTCGGGTAACGGAACACAGATGTACCTTACACAGTCCACACCACACAGTCTGTGTGTGGGGACGGCTGCTGTCCCGATACCGGGCAACAGAGCCCTGCAAGCACTGCTCCTCCTCACCTCAGCAAGGGCGGGAAGAGACCGGCCGGGCTGGGGGGAACAGGTTCCCTCCGAGCGCGGCCTCAGGCGGCCCGGGGCGGGCCCTGCAGCCCGTGGACCGTCCCGAAGGGCCGGGGGGAGGCTCCGAGCGAAGCTGGGGCACCAGAGAGCAGGCGAAGCCTCCTTCCTCAGCGGCCGTTACTCCCTTCACCTCAGCCACCGTTACACAGGCCCCCCCAGCCACCGTTACTCCCCCCCGTCCCCTCACCTCAGCGGTCCTTGTCCCTCACCTCATCTCAGCGGCCGTTACCCCGCTCCCTCATCTCAGCAGCCCCTATAGGCCGCGGCGCCCGTTAGACGCCTAACGATCGCTCCCCTCGGGGCCCTGCCCGCCCCCGAGCCCGTCCCCAGCTCCCTTCCCGCCGCCGCCAGCCCCGTACCGGACTCCTCGTCCTTCTTGTCAAACTTCTTAATCATGTCGCCACCAGCCGCCCCCCTCCCTTCGAGCTGCACTGCCGCGCGAGCGCCTGCCGGAAGGCCCGCCTCAATCTCTGCCATCTCATTGGTCCGCGGCGCTGTCACTCAACCCTCCACGCACTCAGGGCCCCTGGGCGCCTTCCGTGTCTCTAAGCCACGCCCCCTCTCCCGCTGCTGAGGGGGCGGGGCTGAGCCGGGCCGGAGTGAGGGCGTGTCTTAAAGGAGCCGTGCCGCCATTTTGGGAGGGGATACTCAGGCTTCACTGACTGACTGACAGACAGATAAACCATCTGAACCCTTTGGCAAAAAAATAAACACACATCTCAGCCACCAGCTCCCCTCAGAAAAGGGAGGCGAGATGCCTTTGCTCAAACGCTGAGGTATTTCGGAAGCAATGGCCTCGCTGCTGCGGTCTGAGGAGGCCTCTGCTGCCCTCCTCTCTGCCCCTTCTAAAAATAAAGCTAGAAAGGAGCTGTCATAAGTTAATAACGCCTCAGCAAGTTCTTTCTGAAAGATGGGGTGCAACCAGCCCCCTTCACAGTGATGGTACCCCTGAAAAACACCCAGAAATGATACGGATCCCCCATTGCAGCACCATTCCCCACAGCCCATGAGATAATAGAGGTGTTCATTGGGTGGTGGGTGACACCGAGCCTCTCCGCAGCTGCTGTCCCTCCTGGAAGCTGTCATTGCTGGGCACAGGGATGATGCAGTGGGTCTGGAGAAGGACGGAGAGGGACAAGGGCTCCGATGGGCAAGTTGCCATCTTGCCTCACGGCTGGGCTGGCAGCAGGCCTGTAAGGAAGCACAGGTGTTTCCTCAGCAAGGCGGTCCTGGCATGCGTTCGCCAGGGCCCCGGGGCCAGTTCTGTTTAATATCTTTATCAAAGGGCTGGATGAGGGGATTGAGTGCACCCTCAGTAAGTTCGCAGACGACACCAAGTTGGGCGGGAGTGTTGATCTGCTTGAGAGTAGGAAGGCTCTACAGAGGGACTTGGACAGGCTGGATCGATGGGCCGAGGCCAGTCGCCTGAGGTTCAACAAGGCCAAGTGCCAGGTCCTGCACTTGAGTCACACCAACCCCATGAACGCTACAGGCTTGGGGCAGAGCGGCTGGAGAGCTGCCCAGCGGAAAAGGGCCTGCAGGTGTTGGTCGACAGCCGGCTGAATACNTCGCTCTCTACAACTCCCTGAAAAGAGGTTGTAGCGGGATGGGGATTGGTCTCTTCTCCCAAGGAACAGGCAATAGGACAAGAGAGAGTGGCCTCAAGCTGCACCAGGGGAGGTTGAGGTTGGATATTAGGAAAAATTTCTTCACCTAAAGGGTTATCAAACATTGAAACAGGCTGCCCGGGGGAGTGGTTGAATCACCATCCCTGGAGGTGATTCAGGTGAAAAGACAGGTAGACTTGGTGCTGAGGGACATGGTTTAGTGGTGGTTTTGGTAGTGTTATGTTAATGGTTGGACTTGGATGATCTTAAAGGTCCCTTACAACCTACGCAATTCTATGATTCTATGATTTGGTGATTCAATGATTCTATGGCCACACTTCATGTTGGGGCAGTCTCGGGTGTGTTATTTGGGCACGTTCCGGGGCCAGCTGCAAAACTGGCTCCTGCCTACCTCAAGCACCCGCCGCGTGAAGTGGCTGAGGGCTCCCCTAGGTTTAGCCTGCCCCTTCTCACACTTGCTGTGTTGCTTTGCAAGTAGATGGTCTTCACATCAAAAGATGGTGACCTTTTGGGGTGAGAGATGGAGGTACAGAGTGCTCGGCAGGAGTTATTAGTGAGTGTTATCACGGGTACTGTTTGGAGTATTTCAAACTCATAATTTCCCTGGAGGGGAGTGAGGAAACCCCCATGCTCCAGGTCTTCCCAGGTAACCGGAGCAGGGAATTTCTGTTGCATCTCAGATTAGCACTACTCATGAGCCAAATGTTTTCCTCTCCTTCCACAATCCCTGTGGCTGCAGCTGAAGCCTTGGAAGGACTGATCCTGGCAGCGTGTTGCTGCCAGTATACAACAGTATCCAGCACCTGCTTGTGTGTTTTGAGTGGCTGGATTTTTCCATGTCTTCTGCCAAGAAGAAAGGGCCATCCCTAGCACCTGCTTGCTGCTCCTCTTCCCTCAGACTGGCAGGCAAAGAGATGCTTTCGTTCAGGAGAATCTCATCAGTAAGGCTTTTCTTTTCTTCATGCTCCGTCTGATACGCTGAGGACAGTCTCATTAACTTTCTACATTCAGATGGAAGCAGCCATCATGTCCCTTTTCTCAACGCTCCTACAGACCCTGGTTTTCAACAGAGGATCTTTGCTTTCAATTGTTTTTGGAGGTGAATTCTTTGGTTAGAGGTCCACCTGCTTCTCTTTGTATAAAATGAGAAGCCCAGCTCTTGACAGAAATGCTGAGGGAATGGATCAGGTCTTGGCATTGAAGATGAAGCGGTACCGAGCATGGAGCTTGGCATTTACAAAGAGGAGAAGTGGAGAGTCCTGTGTAAAGGCAAGAGCTGTACAGAAGAGCAGGTGGGATAGCGGGGCCCTGATAATTGCAATGTTAAGGTCTGGATGCTAAATTAGTTTGATATAAGTTAGGGGAAGAGAATGAGAGGCGGCAGATGGCATGTCATGCTTTACCTCACCTGTGGTGTGCTCATGTCTCATCATCTAGGGAGTGCTGGCACACGTGCCCATAAAAGTTTAGCTTAATCGACTTAAAAATACATGTCAAGCTGATGTAGCTTCGTCACATGTACAAAGCTTTAGCTGTTACACAGAGGTCTAAATGGTGACCGGTGCCATAAGGGATGATACGTATGGGTCCCTGCTGGAGAGTTGCTGTTTGGGTTTAGCATGACTACAGCTGCCAGAGCAGCTTTTTTTCAGAAGGCTGAGAGGTGTCTTCGCTCGCCACCATTAAATCTTTACTGATCACAGCTTTGCCGCAGATGGATGGAGAATGACAGGTGGACTTTTGTAGATCTTGTAAAGAGAAGGGCTTGTAGTAGGCTGGAAAAGGAGAATCTTTTATCTTTTATGTATTATTACCCATGGACTGGAGGGTACCAATGCTGTGTCTTGCCTTCCCCACACCCTCTGGTCCTCCTCCTCCAGCTACCCAAGGAACTAGACACTGGTTTCTGTTTGCTTCTGACTTAATAAAAGCTGTGCAGCAGGTGATGGCTGGGTACTGGATTTGCTCAACCCATCCTTCTCTCCCCATCTCAAGGAACGGTAATTTCCCACCTGGTTTAGGGAGGGCTTGGTAGCAGAGTTGTGGATGTTGCCTTTCTAATTGCTTCCTGGCAAAGGTTTTTGAGAACCGTCCTTCAGCCTCAAAATCGCTGTCTTTGGAGAACCTAGGGTTTGAAATGAGAAGCAGACTCAGGAAAGCAGCCTGAGGTCTGAAGGATAGCTTTGTGTTACTCGATTATGCTTCTGAGTACTCAACAGTGGTAAATCATGCTAATAACAAAGCGAGCAGCCCTTTTCATGTGTCAGGCAGAATAAGACAAGTGGGTATTGCATCACCTTGGGCCCAGCATGTCCTGTTCCTTGATGGGCTGGGGCTAAGGCAGATTTACTGGTGTCTCTTGCAACCCCCAGTGCTGAAATGACTCTCTAAGTGTTGATTTAGGGTGAAGTAGAGTCCCTTAAGTGCCCTTCTCTAGCTATTAAGTGCCGTAGTCCAGCTGTTACCCTGCTGCTTCCAGATTCTTGGGCTCAAGTATGTGCGCTGTGCTGGGGGGAGAGACTCCCATCACAGCGCACCTGAGCCCCATTTTAAAACCAGGAATAGCAGGCATGGTGGCCTGTGAGAATGGACAGCAAAGAAAGATGAGAAGCCATAGAAGTACACAGGCTAAAACATCTATGCAGGATTGCTCTTTCTTACAAAAAAAAACTATTTAATGGATCTTAATCGCCACTTGAAAAACACTCAAATAGCTTCCTTTTCTCCGTGCATTTAGAAGAGGCAAATCATAGCTTTGCTGCCTGCTCCGAGTCCCTTTCTTAGCATCAGATCAAAGTTACAGCTCAAGATTGATGTTAGTGCTCTGGCAGGGATTATGTAGGAAAGGAAAAGGTTTCAACTGCACCTGAACTTAAAATGTTTTCCAGCCATTTCCTCAGGAAATGCCAGAGTCATTGGCTCTGTCAGCTCCTTCTGTTGGGTCTTCAGCAAGGTAAAGTGAATCTGACTCCTGGGAGCAATCCTCTGGAAGAGAATGGATAGTGAAAGCAAACTAGATATTCTGAGGCAGGTTGGAAACATCAACTGTAACACAAGAGATAAGTTCCTGGCAGTTCTTCAAGGTAATATAAAGAGTTTTTGTATCAGGAATGAGGAAGTGGGGATGGGTGAAGTGTCTCTCTGAGAAAGTAAAAGTAAATGGATTAACTGCTAAAGGAGGGAAGCAATGGAGGCCGAAGAGGCTAAGCTGTAGTGAAGGCAATAACACAGCCGTCCTAATGCATACAAGTGTGTTTTCCAAAACTATCATGTGAAGCCAGCTGAGATGTAGAATCACAGAATGCTTAGAGTTGGAAGGGACCCTAAAGACCATCTAGTTTCCAACCCCCTGCCCTGGACAGGGACACCTCCCACCAGACCAGGTTGCTCCAAGCCCCGGCCAACCTGGCCTTGAACCCCTCCAGGGATGGGGCAGCCACAGCTTCTCTGGGCAACCTGGGCCAGGGGCTCACCACCCTCACAGCAAACAATTTCTTCCTCAGGTCTCATCTCAGTCTCCCCTCTTTCAGTTTAAAGCCATTGCCTCTCACCCTATGGCTCCCCTCCCTGCTCCAGAGTCCCTCCCCAGCTTTCCTGGAGCCCCTTTAGGGACTGGAAGGGGCGGGAAGGTCTCCCCACAGCCTTCTCTTCTCCAGGCTGAACCCCCCAACCCTCTCAGCCTGTCCTCCCAGCAGAGGGGCTCCAGCCCTCCCAGCATCTCCGGGGCCTCCTCTGGCCCCGCTCCAACAGCTCCGTGTCTCTCCTGTGCTGAGGCCCCAGAGCTGGAGGCAGCACTGCAGGGGGGTCTCCCCCGAGCGGAGCAGAGGGGCAGAATCCCCCCCTCGCCCTGCTGCCCACGCTGCTGGGGATGCAGCCCAGGCTGCGGGGGCTTTCTGGGCTGCCAGCGCACGTTGCCGGCTCTTGTTGAGCTTCTCATCACTCAACACCCTCAAGTATATAAGTAAATAACAGATTTTTAGTTGTTCTTTCTTGTTTTCTGATTCCAAAGATCCGTTTTAAAGAAAAACTAAAGTCTTTATGTAATTCTACAGCACAGAGGCTGAAATTCATCTCACCTAACTTCATCTGTCTAAAACTTAGGCATCTAGTCTGAGCTGGTCATCCATCTAGATTTCTTCTGTATTGGGTAGAAGATGAGAGAGGGAGAGAGATGGAGACACTGCACAAAGCGTCCCATTTGGAGACAGGGACACAGCCACAGGATGCCTCTTCCCAGACCCCTAAGCTTCCTCTGTAATGTAGTTTAAAATGAAAGCCCTAAGTCTGAGGTGGCCATAGTTACACTAGATGACTCCTTCATTTAGACATGAGAGACTGAAGAGAGCTTTTGCCAAATCCTGCCCACGTTTCACTGTAGCTCCCAGTGCTCTCCTGATACAGCGTTTGCTCACAGAGCTGATTCTCTCCACCTAGACCACTCAATCCCCCTGAAATGTGTTTGCAAGCCCCAGTTAGCCACGGCATGCTGTCCCCTTCCATTTACCACATCACATGCTTTTGTCGCTCTGCCTGCCTGAGAGACTTCATGCAAACAAGCAAGCAAGAGGACCCAGAAGACATGAGTGAAACCCCAGGCTCAGCAGTGATGCCCAGGTCCATTTAGACTCTTGTTATCTCCGTTTTGCAGTCAAGAAATGGAAGAACATGATAATGCAATGTGCTGCCAGTCCTGCAGGAGGTGGAGGCGTTAGGCTCTGTTTTTACCGTAAACCCTTAAGCAACAGGACTGGTTTTGTTGGTTTATTTTTTTACCCTGGATGTATTTTTTCCACGTTATCTGTATATAGCTGGTAACAGGCAGCTGAGCTTGCGAGCCAAGGTGAAGGCAAACAGGAAAAATGGGGTGGAAATGGCTTGTCCTGGCAGCACCACTGAAGTCTCTCAGCCTTTGATCCTACAGCCAGGCAGAACTGAACCCACAGTCCATGGGTATGGTTTCTTGTTCTGTTTAATAAAGTTTAAGTGAGGAGCATCCCACAACCCACATCCTCTTCCCACTCCTAACTACATACTCTAGGTGACTCTGTTATATAGCAAGGCTAAGGGATTGGCTCGTTGATCATGGGAAGTGGACTCAGTGCATACCATTTGATTTCCGTTAAATCATGGATGTGACCTGCTGCACTCAAAACCACACAGTCTTCGGCCCAAAGTTTGAAATCAACATTCCAGCCCACTGAACATTACTGCCCGCCTTAGATCTGTGACTCTTCAGGCCTCAAAAGACCTTCTTGATAGTATAAAAATTAAGCTCATGCCTTGTGTATTGATTAGCTGTGGAGTATTTTACCGTTCCAAGTTGCTTTTTGGTGTAAAACGCCATGGGGTTACAATACAACTCAGGGAGGGGATTGTTTGTTATGATCAGTGTTGTCTTGTCTTGATTGAAGAGTGAAGATCTGACCATAACTGCCATGTGTCTTCTGCAGCTATTGAGATGTTTCTGAAATGCGTCGCTGTTGAATGGTGTAAAGTCTCTCTCCTGGACCAGGACAAAAAGGAGGGCTGAATTAGAAGAACCAGCTCCATATATCCATTTTATGAATGCAGAAGTAGGAGAACTGCCCTCCTGCACCAACCTTCAGTTGCCTGGGCCCACTTTTTTGCCGAGGGGATAACCCAGAGAACGTATATAAAGAATCATCCTCACTTCAGCACTCCAGTGGTCACTAGGTTTAGTGATTTCCATAGCTGGACTGTTGTGTTTAATAGGCATTAATGTCTTTCTTGTGGAGTTGTCTAGATCGTGTTTGAACCAGCTTATATTTTTTTGTGACAGCTCTTCTTCAGAGGAAGCCACATAAGGGCTCAGGTAGTGCCTCTGCTCCAGCCCGTCTGCTGGCGTTAAGTAATATTTTATCTTGAAGGAACATGCATTAAACCTTCTGTTACGCTGGTGAAACAACCTCCCATGGCTGGCAGATCAGTGAGGTTTGATCCTGAGACCTCCAGACGTCAGTATAGGTGGCACGTGAGCTAGAGAAAAAATGCCCCAAGGCCTGCTCTGCCAGTCCATTTGCTTTTGAAGGATCTGATCCTAGAGCATTATTTTTTTTTTTAGTTTTCCAACTTGATGGCAACAGCAACTTTAATGAGAAGGAGTAAAGTGAAAATATAACCCACCCCTTGTTTGGTCATGCTGGCGAAGGACCATGCCCTGAAACATGCAGTCTGTCATCCACAGAAAAGATCTGTAAAATGAAAGTTCAGTGCTTGGTATGTGTCAGCCCTGTAGATAAACTGGACAAACTGCCTCCGCGCTGAGCGCTGTGTCCTAAAAGGTGACCAATTAATATCAACAGCAACATTTAAGATGTTGCCGCTTCCAGGTTGAAACAGCAGGAATAGCTTCGCAGAGCTGGGATGCTAATCCACCAGTGTTGCCAGCATGTTTGCTAGCAGAGGAAACAATGCTGCCTTCACTTACCGCGTTGGGAACGTTGGGATGTTCTTTCTTGTGCCGTAAGGAAAATCTTTTCATGCTTGCCACCTGCAGGATAAAAGGAAAACAAGGTGATTTCTTAGACAACATGGTAACCAAAGCCTGTACCCTGCTAAATACAGCAGCACTGATATCTGCAGCTGCTTTAGGTGATAGAGCAGACTGAGATGATAAAACATGAGGTAATGATTCCATTTATAAGCAACTTTCTTTCCAAAGTTGGACTTTTCATAGTATTTTAGTAACATAGTCATGAAAGAGATCTTAATTTCATCACAGTTTCCCAGCTTTTCCTGCTTATAAGGCTGTCTCCATACCTTTACATAGTTTTTTTCACAATCAAGGACATTATAAAGACTCTTGTATGGTAATGTGCAGGAATTTATACTTAACCTCTTTCATGGGCCTCGAGCTTCAGCCAGTTTTTAGCCAGGTTTAATAGTACGCACAAGAATTTTGGGCAAGATCCAGAGAACAGAGTGGCCATTTCTGAAATGTCCTACTCAACTACTCAAGTGGGAACAAGGCCAGCTTCTGACATTATTACTTTTTCGTGAAGAATTCCCAGAGAATAAGTTAAGATAGTTGTTTTCCAACTAAAAAAGACAAATAGACTGGAGTGATGAATGAATTAATTCGGTGTCTTTTTTCCTAGAATTGTGAAATGCATGAGAAGAAAACAATCTAAAAGATCATAGAATCATAGACTGTTGGGTTGGAAGGGACCTCTAAAGGTCATCTAGCCCAACCCCCCTGCAGTAAACAGGGACATCTTCAATTAGATCAGGTTGCTCAGAGCCTCATCCAGCCTGGCCTTGAATGTCTCCAGGGATGGGGCCTCCACCACCTCTCTGGGCAACCTGGGCCAGTGTCTCACCATCCTCATTGGAAAGAGCTTCTTCCTAATGTCCAATCTAAACCTGCCCTGCTCTAGTTTAAAACCATGGCCCCTCGTCCCATCGCTACCTGCCCTTGCAAACAGCCCCTCCCCAGCTTTCCTGTAGGCCCCCTTCAGGTGCTGGAAGGCCGCTATAAGGTCTCCCTGAACCCTTCTCTTCTCCAGGCTGAACACGCCCAGCTCTCTCAGCCTGTCTTCATAGGAGAGGTGCTCCAGCCCTTTGATCATCTTCGTGGCCCTCCGCTGGCCCCGCTCCAACAGGTCCATGTCCTTCTTGTGCTGAGGGCTCCAGAGCTGGACGCAATACTCCAGGTGGGGTTTCACGAGAGCAGAGTAGAGCGGGAGAATCACCTCTCTGGATCTGCTGGCCACGGTTCTTTTGATGCAGCCCAGGATGCAATTGACCTTCTGGGCTGCAAGCGCACATGTCATGGATATCACAGAGTTACTTAAAGTATCTGTTTTTCTTTTCCCATAATTTGTCTTTAGTATTTTTGGCTGTCCTAGACATCTCCAGTCTAGTGAACTGTCTTGCTTTACATTTGTAAATTGTGAAAAAAGATTGTCAGTGCCTCAAAATAAACAGTATGGCTAAGAATCTCAAGTGCCATTTTATATAACTACTTGAGTGATTTAGGAACTTCTTTCCCACCAAGAGCCACAGTACACTTACCACTTGTTTTTCCAAAGGGGAGATGTTTGCTGCGTTCAGAAACACAGTGGCTTTTAAGAATTTAAGCCCCTTAGGCTGTTTGAAACCTCACTAAACAGCACGCATCTTCAAACGTTTGATCTGTATGAGGAATGTGGAGCTGGCATTTCACTAAACCCTTTTTCTTCCATGTTGCAGGTGTTCTCCAGCTTGGCAAAAGTTCAAGGCAAGATCCAGCTGGGAAAGCCGGGGATGCATCACCTTTCTGGTCACAGGAGAGGATCACAGCTGCGGGTAAGCCGGTAGCACTGCTACCGCCTACACAGAGCCACCAGCATTCTCTTCCTCACCTGTCTCTGTGACATCCGCACATTCAGTGCCGGGACATCCACTCACAGCATCAATTAAAATTGGCAATGACAGAATGTTAGTACTAACGTGACACTGAAATGTATGCAAGTGTGGGCAGAGGTCAAAAGATGCGGATGGCTGCTAATTGTGCTCCCTTTGACAGCAGGGTAGAATTAATCGTCCTGAATGCCGGGCGTCTCAGAGTTAGGCATCCTGTTTGGGCTTCATTTTCAATGGAAAGACGAACATAGTTTCAGAGGGTAATTTATCTGAGACAACTGTTTTGGGACAGGTTCACTGGGAAAGTCGCAGATTGTTTGCTGACTTGGTCTGAAATGTCTGTAAAGGGCTTAAAGGCTACTGTGCACCCCCCACTCTGAAAAATTCAGGTAACAAAACATTGTGACAGGAAGTAAAAAATGATCTGTAACAGGACCAGGGGAAAAAAGCATTTAGGTATGCATGCTAAATAACGTGTCGTGCAGAATCTTGAATTGAATTACATGTAGCTGGAGCAAAGGAAGAAATCCGTCTGAGGAATACTCCCATTTAATAGCTTTCATTTCAAACCCTAGCCAAACTGTTCTCAATATTTTATTCTTTATTTTTATTTTCCTTACGCTGTGATTCAGCAGTTAGTAACACTGGAGCTGTTCACTGCTCCGTTATCAGCAATAAAAATGTAATTTGAATTAAGTGTACATCAGTATTTCTTTAGCTAACACGAGTATTATGTTCTTATTCCCTTTGCTGGCTGGGAAGAGTAGACAATACCTGATCTGGTGTAAGGCCAGCTTATACATGAGGAATCCATTATCGTGTTTTGAACCGACTTCAATCAACAGATGGTATTTATATTAGGTCATATAATTTGTGTCTTATAATTGTAGTAGGGTTTCATTCAGTTCTAAAGCTTTGAAGCTAGATTTACTTACTAAACCACGGTTTTAGAAACTGTGTGTTTCTTTGGCTGTGAAAGCATATTAGCTGCTCAGAACAAATTATCAAAGCTTAAGATAGAAGCGACCCTGGGTGGTATTTTCTGCGTTCGCCTTAAAAAACCCAAATTCTGATATGTGTGTCAGCACAGTGTTACCCTGATGGCCAAGAAGTTAATATAATAATGCTGCATAACATTGCCTCAGCATCCTCTTACCCTGTTACAGTGCATAAAGGAGCAGTAATTATGTATAAGTGCTTCCACAAAGCAGCTACTGACTTTGTGGGGTTTTGCCGAGTTTTCTGCATAGATTGTGATGGCAGAACCGTGGGATTTTACTAACTAACGTCAACCACCTAAGGATGAATATGGCTTTGGTTTTCTCCAACCCGTTGTCACCTGTATCCTGTCTGGCCTTGTGAATATTCAAAGTGGACGTGAGAGGGATGGATTGTGAGCTTAGATAAGTGAACTTACAGAAAGGGAAGTTTTACCCATAGGAAGATGTGACTGCAACTTCTAAATACCTTTCAGCTATTTCACTTGGGGAGGGGTTGCTCTCCGTACTGAAGAATTTCAAATCTGGGGCAGAGACACTTTGGGGAGCTGTATTTAGGCACCTCTCTACATCTTCAGACAATTCAGTGCTTTTGAAACCTGTCCCTAGAGTCCTCATGTCCTGGGAATTTAGCATTCATTGTTAATATGATCAACTCTTACTCCTTGAAGGTTATATTCCGATTATTTCACCCAAAAATATGCTGTCCAGTATCTTGCTTTCCCCCATCCTGGTTCCCAAACCTTCTCCCCGTCCCTTCACCATCACCACCAACAAAAACTGTTGTATCTGTCATAAGAAGACCCCAGTCTCCGCCCAACCTCACCCCACATTCGGCCTTCAAATCTGGCTGCTTCTGACCTCTCTCCATAGCCAACATCCCTCTTTTTCTTTCCAACCCCATGGCTAAATTCTCTTTTAGTCCCTTACCCTCTTCTGCTTAGACTGCTGTACTGTCACAGCCTTCCAGGAGCACTCCTTGAAAATACCACTAGAAAAGCCGTCTCCCTTGTCCTCCAGTGTTCTCAAGTCAAGGTCCCCTTCCACCACCTTCACTATCTTCCTACATGCTCTTACACCAAAAATGCATTTTTCTTTTGTAATACTGTGTATTATCCGTCAGTCGCCTCAGCTTTATTTTCCCAATCGCTCTGGTGCCACCTTCGTGGGGTCTCTGTGTGCTGTAAGACACTTGCCAAGCTCACCTGCTAGGCTGTCCGCTTAATGTGAGTTTGCTTGATTTGTTCTTAGAAAGATATAAATGCACTTTTGCTGGTCCTCTTTTCCAAAGATCTATTTGTTTTTTGTAACACCCACCTGGCTATCTAGAAAACCTCCACCAGGCAACAGTTATATTACCAGCAAAGCTATGTTTGCTATCAAAACCTTCTGGTACAGCAAAATGCTTCTGATTAGCTTGATTTACACAATAAAACCCATCCTTTCCCCTCAAATATTGAGTTAAAAACACAACTTAAGTTTTCTGTAGGCTTGCTCTTTGTGGCTTCCTGCTTCCTAGAGTGCTGCTCCTTGGTACAGAATAAAAAAGGGACTTTCTGGATCTCTCCAGGCGGTTTCAGATGGAAGGCCAAGACGCTTTCTTCTTGTGTCCTTCCCAGCAGAGCAGTAGAAAGTGTCCTTTCCAGGAGAGCGTGGCGTCACGGAACTGGTGGCAAGAGCAGCCAGCTGGGAGGCAGCCAGAGGAGCCCGAGCATAATGTGTCACAGCTGCCCTGGCTTCGCTAACACAGCGGGACCAAAGAGCTTAATTTCATAATCCAATGAACAAATTAGCAGAGTGGAGGAAGAACAACCATGAATCTGTTTGAAAGCCCCAGTGGTAGCCGGTTTGCCATCAGCTGGGCACCTAGGCCTGTTGGAGCTGCATCGTGGTGGCAGGTATCTATTTGTCTGCTTTTGTGTCCTGGGAAATGTCAGATGGATCAGCCTCAAAGCGTCCCATCTGCTGTCAGGTCTCTGGTAGTGGCCATAAGGAAGAAGATGAGTCCTGTAAAAGGTCATTGTGGATAATTCGTTCCAAGAGCAGCCCTCATTTTGGTCTCAGGAATATTAGAGACTGGTTTGAACCTTTAGAGTAGTTCTACTGTTTTGGATTAAATGTTTCTCTTTAATTCTGTCCACGGGCAATATGGTAAAGCAACCAGCTGGTTTTGTGGGTAGATTTTTGTCTGTAAGGCCTTCTGCTGTTCAATGTGTGTTGTGTTATGTGGCTTTCCCTTTTGGAGTTACTACTTTCTGCTTTCAGTTTGCTGTGCCATGAGACCGCTGTAGTGTTCCTGAGAGAGATGCGCTTTCTCGCAGTCCTCTCTGATGTCTTCAGAGAGTTTTTCCATATCTCTGAGCATTCAAAATGGCTGTTCTCTACATTTCCTCGAGTTCACGTTGTCTGCAAAATGGGATGACCGGTACTGTCTGCCAGTTCACAGGGAACAGGCTTGTTTTTCAATTGCAGAATTAATGCAGAGGGATTACACAACATTTCTGAGTCTGCTTTTCCATACAATCCAGCAAAGACAACTTCAACAACAAACAAGCTGCATTCTATCAGTCGGAAGTTTTAATTACTGTTTAAGTATGATTAATTTGTCCAAATTCCCTGATACCATGCCTGTTTTCACGTAATCGTGTGCAGTCCTCTCTAGGCAAAATTTCAAATGGTGTCTGCTTGGACCAGAGTGTTGCAATAAAAGTTGGGTTTTTTATTCTTATGAGCAGCATAAATATGAACAACAAGTAGGGCTCCTTGGTCTCTAAAATGAGGGTGGGGAGAGGACTTCTTTATTTCTCTCCTGTCATCTTGGGATGTGCTGCTGGTTGAAGCTAAGAGGTGATATTACCCCATAAATAGTATATTACGGGAGGGAGGGAGGGAGGGAAAGAGAAAGTGCTTGCAGTCTACCGGGGTGTTTATATAGCCTCAATATTTGAGAGAAAACAGATTCAGGATCTTCCACGAACCGCGACTACATGATGTAATGTGTCTGCTCTCCTGTTTACAGGGAAATATCAAGTATATCACGTCACAATGTATTTTGATCCTTGTCCTAAAATCCCACTCTTGCAAAGTGTGGTGATGTTGGTTCTTTTCCGGAGGCTACTGCAGCTCCAGCAGCAAAATCCCTTTTTATTAAATTTTGCCAATGATGTTAATGCATTGAATGCTTAAATGTAGCTCTTTAAAGATAAGTAGCTCCATTTTGCAAAAGATATGGGCAGCCTTCCTTCTGCAAGGTGGGTGGCTGCAGATAGTTGCCATTAGCTCCTGCAGTTCTCCTCACGGATGAAGGGGAAATTGTGGACTCTCTTCCCTATCGATTACATCCATGGGTTTAAGAAAACAGCGTTCGAAGGGGCAGTTGCAAACCAGTCCAAACTTCATAGATCTAAATCTCAACATCAGCTGAATACCAGGCAGCTGGCAGGACAGAGCAGAGGGCTTCTTTCCATATTTGCAAGGAATTCTCTCAGAAATGGTGGCTGCAAATAGTTAAATACCCCTTCCTCTTTGTCTCCTTACAAAATGTCCTGTTATGCACAAGGAGCGAGAGGTAGTTGGTATTTTTTGCAAGCCTACATCTTGTCTTTCTGCTCGTGCTAAAGCTCTACTAGTTTAGGCGTATGAAATCATTTGAAATCTTTGTAGATATTTTCTAGTCCTGAGCAGGACTTCTAATGGAAACTAGCTAAATCGTATACAGAAAGTGCCAGTTTTTCTTGCAGGCTCCAAAGGAATTGAAGGCAACTGGGTGAGATGTGTCCTCCTCTGCTAGCAGACTTTCAAAATCATTGACTTTTTGAACTATTAACAGGCACAGCATAGTCTTTGGTGAGTATCTGTATCTACTCAGACTTCTTTAGCAACCAGTTACCCACAAGAAAGCCTGCGGGTAAGAGAGGAAATCTGTGTGTAAAACTGGTGTAGAGCACTACTCAGAGCTGGAGGGGGATGTGGTTTTAAACCTCAATTCAGGTAATGTAGGAAAAAAAACTTCAAACATTATAGATACCACCAAACAAAGACAAGCCGCTCCAAAATGTAATATTTTAGTTTATTTTTTCTGTCTAGTAAAGTATGATATGTATCATACCTATGCTACACGTGCATGAGCATTCTTATTTTGCAAACAACCCCATTTCCTTGCATCTTATTGAAAGCTAAATATATTTAAGAACGCGGAGAGTGGCAAGACTGAGTTCTTCACTGTGACAAATAACTTGTTCCTGCCATATAAACTGTTCCAATGTAATTTTTCTAGCGTGATTACTCCATGGCTCAGCTTTTAATCTACTTGCCTACTTACACTATAAACGCATCTGCGTGGAATTAACTCCAGAAGAAATGCCTGCTCTGTTAAAAAATGTATTGAATTATAATGAATATGAGCATATTCATTTTTATCTGTGCATTGTAAATGGCCTTTGGCTTCAAACAAGACATCTCATTCCAGAAAGTACAGATTCATGAAAAATAAGTCCAAGTCTGGGGCTTTTCCCAAACAACTCTTCTTTTCTGCTACCGTTTTCAGAAATCCATGTCATTTCTTGTCCAAAACCTAGTTCTCTGCACCCGTTCATCTCTTCATCTCTGAATTGAATTCATTAATGTGACTTTCCAACTTCAAGCCAAGGTCCTAACTCCGAATGCTTCATTACTGGGGGTGCAGAAGGTCTTAATTTCGTCCTCTTTGGCTAACTCTAGTGGCAGCTCCTCAGCTGTCATGCTACAGCTCCACAGATATGTTTGAGATGCTGTGCAAGCCCTTCTCCCACTGTGTTCACCGTCTCCCCACCTCTCTCGAGCTCCCCTGCTCTTGGATCCTTTTCCCAATCCCAAAATCACAGTGGCAGCCGCAGGGAGACTTTTCTTCTGCAGGAAGGACACGCTTCTCAGTTGCACGTTTTCCAGTGCTTTATACAAAGAAAGTGGGGGGTGTTTCTTTGTACCTTGACAATAGTAAAAGGATTAATAACAAAAGGGGGAAGCTGTAAACAAGATATACAGAGACACAAACCCAGCGGGCGAACATAATGAGGCCAAAGACAAGAAACAAGCCTCATCACTCATGCTAATTAATGGGCTGTCAAGATACTGCAGGTGACATGGGGCTTTGTGACTGATGTGGATGTGAAACCTTAGGTCCTGGATATTGGGGGGGTTGGTGAAACTGCAAACCAGTGAAGGAGTGTGCAGGGGAAAAGGATCAGGGAGCAAAAAAGGAGGAATAGCCAGAAAAGGGCATACAAGGGGCCAGTTGGGTGTAAAACAGGGCCGGTCACTACGGTTGTCTGACCCAGACCTGCACCTCGTATCCACACTCTGTCTGTCTTCTTGTCAAACACTTTGTTAACTAGCTGTCTGAGTAATCTCACATCTCAGGGATGAAATGTGTCTAACCAGGAACAAGTTTGCCATTTCAGAAGAAATTCCTTGCTTTAACCTGTCCAACTTCATGCTTTCTTTTGCTGTCGAGTCTGGTGGCAACTTTTTAATTCATATTTGCTTCTCTGGATCAATCGGAAGCCTGTGATGCTGAATGGCTGCTCAGGTTTAGCACCCTATGAGGACAGGCTGAGAGAGTTGGAGTTGTTCAGCCTGGAGAAGAGAAGGCTCTGGGGAGACGTCATTGCAGCCTTCCAGTCCCTAAAGGGGCCCCAGGAAAGCTGGGGAGGGACTCTGAAGCAGGGAGGGAAGCCATGGGACGAGGGGGAAGGGTTTTACGCTGGAAGAGGGGAGATTGAGATGAGATCTGGGGAAGAAATTGTTTGCTGTGAGGGTGGTGAGCCCCTGGCCCAGGTTGCCCAGAGAAGCTGTGGCTGCCCCATCCCTGGAGGGGTTCAAGGCCAGGTTGGACGGGGCTTGGAGCAACCTGGTCTGGTGGGAGGTGTCGCTGCCCAGGGCAGGGGGTGGGACTGGATGGTCTTTAAGGTGCCTTCCAACTCTATGATTCTATGATCCTGGAAACCCACTTCACCAATACTTTATGTCCTTCTTGCCATACACAGAAGTTATTGAAGTTGTTACGTGCTGAATGCAGGTCTGATGAGGCTGTGGTTACACCTGTGACCATCTTCAAAAGCAGCAGCTTAATCCTCTTCTGAACCGTGGGATGGAGAAAGGATAAAAATACGCTGTATGAGAACTTTCTGGGGTAATGAGTCAGCTCATATACTACTCTGTCCTCCTTACTTGCATATGACTACATCTCCAAAAACATGGTTTATAGAGAACCTTCTATAAATACCAAGCTTGGAGCCCTTAGCTGTTTTTTTATCAGCATCTCTGCAACTCCCAGGAAGCCTTTGGTAAAGGCACCACGGGTAGTCAGGATGTTTGTTACAAGTATGTGTTTTCTCATGATAAAGAGAGGAAAGCAACCATCCTCCCAGCAAGAACAAACTGTGGGTGCCTCCCTGGGAGCGGTGGCCACCCTCCTCCAGCCCCCAGCAGCAACAGGGTGATGCCACCAGTCTTGCCATAAAGCCAAGCCAAAGCTTTCACAGTCTCGGCCACCTGCAGACAGGAGTATATTTGTGAAATGAAAACCAACTCACTCCCAAACATGTTTTTTCCTGCCAGCTTTTAGTCTGCTATAACAAGCTATTTCCTTTGACTGCTTGTAGACGTCAATGAGAATTTTCTTACATTCATTGCAAGAGGGGAAATGTGCTTCTTGCACTTTCCAGTGATGCAGCACCATTTGCGCTACACAAGGCTTTTAAAGCCGAGATTTCCAACTTACCATAATTTACAGCTTTCGATAGCAAATGGAGGCAAACTTAATTTGACAAAAATCAGCTTTAAAGATGAATGTACAGAAAGGATTTACCCCACAACGTGACAGAACCTGCCTATAATTTGTTACGCGGTCTAACAAATGACATTACACAAATATTTTTTTACCCTGGGGAAAGGAAAATGGGAAGCAAACTCCATGTAGTAGACATTTATGTGCTCCTAGAAAGTGATGTTAAAAAGAGCCGTACAAATCTTCCATCCTCCTTTTCGTTATCAGAGAATAAAAAAAACGTAAGCAGAATTAATTTGGCTTTAAGAGAAAACCTCTGGGGATGTTATTTGCAGGCAAAAGAGGATGCGTCCAAGCCTCCAGCTGGAAATTTTACAGCCTCATGTTTCGTCAGTGGCTGCGATTGTGTTTATTTGTACCAGTATAAGTAACTCTTGCCACCTAGGATCTGATTTAATAGCGTAAAATAAAGGCTCGTGACACAAATCTACTAGTTCTCTTTGAGAAAAGGCTGCAATGCTTCTCACCATTGACAATACAAACCGAGAACTGAAATTCCCAAACCCCAGGAAAGACAGAAGTTAAGACCCGAAGCAACCCCGAGGCAGAAAACCCCTTTTGTGGTTCCATCAGTGCTTCCCCTCCACCCCCATCACTACGAATGGAAAAGGAGCTGAATTTCCAAAAAAATCCCAGCGGAGATCCCCTGTGAGCTGCAGCCACCCCACCCTCCCTCTTGCCTGGCTCCAACTGGATTCCTTGGCACTGAAGTCACACTTCCAGGAATTCAGACATGGAGTAATTTCTCTCGTCAAGCTCAGGAGCAGCTTTCAGAAAGGCAGGATCCTCTCCGGCCAGATGCTGCAAATGCAACATGGGCTCATACCCATCATCAGGGTGTCGCTCTGGGCAGCAAAACCACTCCATTTTGACCAATTCTACCAATTGACATCCAAAAAATGAAGTTTTCAATGTGCATCAATGCATAAAACTATAGCAAGCGTAAGTGCGGTATATTTTAGCTTTTATCAGAAAATGGCTTTGCCTACAATGCTAAGCACTGGATCTTCTTCTTCTTCTTCTTCTTCTTCTTCTTCTTCTTCTTCTTCTTCTTCCTTCTCCTTCTTTGTCTTCTTTGTCTTCTTCTTCCTCTTCTTCCTCTTCGTCTTCTTCATCTTCATCTTCTTTGTCTTCATCTTTTTTCTCTTCTTTGTCTTCATCTTCGTCTTCAATCATGGAATCATAGAAGAGCAGGTTGGAAGGGACCTCAAGGATCATCTGGTCCAGTCTCTCTCTTGGCAAAAGCACGGTTTAGACAAGATGGCCCAGCACTCTGTCCAGCTGAATCTTAAAAGTGCCGGCATCTTGAAACAAGCAGTTTCTCTCTCTTCAAAGACACTGGACTGGTCTCTAGTCCTGGCCTAGAATCTAGATTTTCTTACCCCAAAATCTCCAGTTAAAGAGTCATAGTCATTAACACAACCCTTCCACATGCCACATCCATGGAGAAACAAGCAAAACCCCAGCAGAACTCCTCAACCACTTCTTCTCAACCTTCTCAAGAGCAATATAAGGCGAGGCAGTGATGGATAGCTCAGCCCAAAAGTTGTTTCTCAAATGTTTGAAGCAATTGAAAACAGACAGCTCTTAAATTCTTAGCTTGGATGCGGGATGGCAAAGCCCTTTGAAAATACAGAAGATGTGCTCTGCCCTTGGTTATCTCCACGTCCAACCATGAGGGATGCTTTAGGGTTGCATCGTTGTCTTGGTGCATGGTACGAGGACAAAGTGGGATCTTTTGATGGCATGCATTGGAGGACAGTGCACAAAGAGCCCCTCGAGACAGGGATCAGGCAGGGCTCAGCGAGGCCATGCTAGAAATCAGCAGCCACAGTCATTCAATAGCTCTGATTTTTTGTAGAAAGGCTTCCTGTTGAAAATGCGCCATTCTCAGGCATCACAATTCTCCAGTTTGGCCAATATAAACTCTCACACATAATTTTGCTTGTCTTCTTGAAGATTAGTAGCTACAGAGCTTGTTTTCACAAGGATCGGAAAAATCCTCACCCAGAAACAGTTATGACACGACTGGGTTTTCTATAGCTTTTGAAGGAATGCTTGGAGAAGAAGGGTAAAGTCTTCGCAGACTGTATTATTTTTTTTTACCAAATCCCAGTATTATTACCCTCAGCTATTTATTACATAAACTGATTCTGAACTCTAACCTGCCGATTGCTTTTCACTCATCATGTAGACTCACAACCTGACCAGAGTACATAGATTAAAGAGCGTGTTTAATCACGAGCAATGTAAACACCGAGTCCTGGGAATCTGGGATTAACTGGTTATCACTTAACTGGTGTATAAGTAGTGTAGCATTTTCATCTGCATGGCCCTCATTGTTTCTAGTGGCGATCCTCAGGCATACATGCCCCATTCTCAAGGTTTGCAATATCGTCCTTGCTCTTTCTAACATACGCTTGGCAGGGTCAAGTGGTTTGTCAACCGGTTGGGCCACTATCAGTGACTCTCTTCTGCTTCAGGGGAGGTTAACGGAGGTTAATGCTCTCTCCTTGATGGGCAGATGGAGAATTTACTGACATCTCATGCAGAATTGCTAATTGGCCATGAAACATTATCCTCCAAGTAGCCCTTTTCCTTCCCTTTCGTAGTTATTGGCAAGCTATTTTCTGATACTCACTGCCAAGACTAAATGACTCGCAGTCAATAGAAGAGGAAACAGGGACACCCAAAGCCAGGAGGCCACAAGCAAGGAGCCGTAAGGTGGTTTGGGGAGGATCTGTTGTAAGCAGGGCCGTGGGAGTCCCCCCCCAGGCATCAAACCCAGCCAGCTCCCCCCAGGTACTGGAGAGGAGGAGTTGCATCCCCCCGGGGCACTGCATTTCCCCTGGGCACCGCGTTCCCCTGGGCAATGCATCCCTGAGGAACCTGAAGGTGCACAAGTCCATGGGACCTGATGAGATTCATCCATGTGTTCTGAGGGAACTGGTGGATGAAGTCGCCAAGCCACTCTCCGTCATATTTGAGAATTCATGGCAGTCTGGTGAAGTTCCTACTGACTGGAAAAGGGGAAACATAACCCTCACTTTTAAAAAGGGAAAACATAACCCTCATTTTTAAAAAGGGAAAAAAGGAAGACCCGGGGAACTAAAGGCTGGTCAGTCACCTCTGTGCCCAGCAAGATCATGGAGCAGATCCTCCTGGAAAGTCTGCTGAGGCACATGGAAAATAAGGAGGTGACTGGTGACAGCCAACGTGGCTTCACTAAGGGCAAATCATGCCTGACATGTTTGGTGGCCTTCTATATTGACATTACAGCGTTGGTGGATAAGGGAAGAGCAACAGACGTCATCTACCTGGACTTGTGTAAAGCATTTGATGCTGTCCCACACGACATCCTTGTCTCTAAATTGGAGAGACATGGATTCAACAGATGGACCGCTCGGTGGATAAGGAACTGGCTGGATGGCCGCACTCAAAGAGTTGCGGTCAGCAGCTCGATGTTCAAGTGATGACCGGTGAAGAGTGGCATTCCTCAGGGGTTGGTACTGAGACTGTTTAACATTTTCTTGGTGACATGGATGTTGGGATTGAGTTTGCTGACAACACCAAGCAGAGTGGTGCAGTCACAGAATGACAGAATCACAG
>VWZL01001541.1:266-41742 GCA_013396915.1 Stercorarius parasiticus
GGGGGGGAAAGTGTGCGTATCATCCCGACTTCCCCGAGTTTGCCGCTACCCCCCGGGCCGGTGGTCCCGGCGGTGAGCGGGCGCGTTGTGCTTCCCCGCAGATAGTCCCCCCGAAGGAGTGGAAGCCGCGTCGGTGCTACGATGACATCGACGAGCTCGTCATCCCAGCGCCCATCCAGCAGGTGGTGACGGGGCAGTCCGGCCTCTTCACGCAGTACAACATCCAGAAGAAGGCCATGACGGTCCGGGAGTTCAGGCGCATCGCCAACAGCGACAAGTACGTCTCTGCGCCCGCGTCTCTCTGCCGGTGGTTCCTGCGGGAGTTCCTGCAGCCCGAATTCCCCGGGGCCGGGTCCTGGCTGCTGGCTGGTGCCGGCCAGGGGCCTGAACGTGACGCCGTGGGCTGATGAGGCGTTGGCTGTCAAACTGGCCGCGCGGATGGGGACCTTCGGATGGGGATCTTTGTTGCTTGTGTCATCTGGTAGGAGGGCGCAGAATGCCGGCTGAACTTTGTGCTTCTGATGTGGGCTCCTCTCTGTCTGTCCTCAGTAGCCAGACCATCCAAAATTTAACCTAGACCCTCGAAAATTTTACTGAGTAGAGTAGTAGAGAAAAGAATGTTCTTGGCGTGAAAAAGGAGACGGAGAAGAGATCACTTTAAAAGGAGTTTAATCAAAAGAGCCTTTGAAGTAGCTATTTAGAAACAGCATTAGAATTGCCAGCTGCAGTTAGCCTGATGAAGCTTACCTTATCTTGCTAGAGCAGCATGCATCAGATAACTTAGGATTCTGTTTTCTCTAATATAATAATCTAATGAAAATTACTCTTTTATGCTATATATGTAATTGTCTAGAATATATATCTATATATATATACACACATTATGTAAGTGTTGCAGTGTAAAGTTGATCCCCAAGTGCTGCACAAAGAGGCCAGTATATAGTTAGCAGGGAACGGACATCGAGAGCAGGTATTCTGGTGGTAAGCTGACTGCGCTTGGCCACTTTATACTAGTAGGTGAGCCTGGAAATGTTTGTTACTTCTACAGTGGCAGAAAACTTTGGTTTGTTTTTTTTTTTTTTTCCAAGTTGTTCTTTATATCTTTTCTGGTTTTGACTACATCCTTTCTTGCTAAGTAGCAATAACTAGAAAGTAAAATTGTTGTGACCAGAGAGAAGCACACAAAGAAAGCAAAAATGAAAGTAAACTGAGAAATGGGGGGAAAGTAACTTTCTTCCTCATCCTTTGTTCCCAAGTTTCACAGGAACGGAGCTGTGGATGTGCTCATTGCTGTTCTGGGAGGTAGGCGTCTGGCTGATAACGTGCATTGGGTATTTTTATTGTAGTGTTGAATTCTTTCAGTGGTGGAAAACGTTGAGACTCATCAAGTATCAAACTGTAGAGTCTTTAGTACTTCTGTTGTTTTTTCAGGTACTGCACACCCCGCTACACGGACTTTGAAGACCTTGAACGAAAATACTGGAAGAACCTAACGTTCAATGCGCCTATTTACGGTGCTGATGTGAACGGCACACTTTATGACAAGGTAGGAAAACTGTTTCGTTTTTCAAGTGATGGTTATCCCCGTATATTGCATGCCATGAATACTAATGTAGCATTTGACTCTTAACTTTCAGAAAGAGTTAATGATAGTCTTAGCAGAGTTCCAGCTTCTGGAGTAGGTGGGAACACAATAAACCATGTGTTTATACCATACTCTCCATTTAACCCAGGTAGTTAAAGAAGGCTAATAGAGATAATGTTCTATGGCACCTCTGTTAGAGCTTCAGTGTAATACGCTTTAGTTCAAGAAAGCAAAAACTGCGGTTGCATAAGTGTTGCTTTTATACTGCTTTGTCTTGAAAGGCGTATGAGAGTTGGAAGTGTTGGATCAGTGAACACGCACTGCTTTGGTATCCACTAGTACACGTATTTTCGCGGGACACCTCTGTAGCCATTTTGTGTTAGGACGAAAAGGGTATGCAGTCTACTTGCTAGTCTCTTAAATTGTGATGATTTACTCTTTTAAAGGATGTTTGGAATGAAAAGTGTTTCTGTTCAAGCGGGTTCAGACATCAGCTCAAGCTCGCGCTAGTGTTTTCTGCTCTGTGAAGTCTGTAGCTTCATGATTATTTCTCCTTCCTAATCATTATGTTGGCTGATTAACTTTTTTATTTTTTCCCCCCTCCATAAAGGTGGCTGGTAAATAATCAGTATGTAAGCTAACACCATGTGAAACTTTTGTTTTAGGTGAACTAGCAAGCAGTTTGAGCAGTGCCGGTAGGTGGTTTGTCTCAGTGTGCTGTTTCATAGGTGTCTGATAGCTTTTGCAACTGTTGTCTTAGTTGTGTGTTTCTGTTCTTCATAAAGCTTGTTTAACAGGAGGCTTGTGTTTTGCAGCATGTAGATGCATGGAATATTGGCAGATTGAACACGATCCTGGATATTGTGGAGAATGAAAGCGGCATAACCATTGAAGGAGTGAATACTCCTTACCTATATTTTGGCATGTGGAAAACTTCCTTTGCTTGGCATACCGAGGACATGGATCTCTACAGTATCAATTACTTGCATTTTGGAGAACCCAAGTCATGGTAAGATTTTTCTAGAGAATCTTCTAGATATAGAAGAACAATACCATAAAATATTGGAGTCAAAGTTGTGACGTTACGAGAGTTGACTAGAGGAATTACCATCCCTCCGATCTTGCACTGCAGTTGTATCTGATGACAAGAACACTAGAAACCTGTGAGGAGCTGCAAAGCAGCGTGTCCTCGGTAGCATTTGTTTGGTTATTTTCTAGAAAGTCCATTTGCTGTCCTGATGTAAAGAGTTATTCGGAACTATAATATAGGATGGACGCTCTCTGCTGCGGTAGGGCCAGAGCTTGGAAAACTTGGTTATGATTTCCTGGGGCTCTAAAATGACCATACAGAGGTAACATGCCAGTTGTCACATAGGCACTAGGGGAACAGGCAATTTTTAACAGACTTTGAAACGTAGCTGTTTATCATAGATCTAAAAGTGGGCTAGTGGATCTTGCTGAGTGGTTCGTCCAGTGTCTGAGCTTTCATGATTGTTTTTAGGGGAGGCTCCCAAATTTTTCTGAAGCATGGGTTGCATTTTAAGAGTGAATCATTCCCTTCTGTTCACAAATAAATTTCTCAAGCAACTTCAACAATTGTTTCCATGGCACTTTTGTTGGAAGCTAGTATTTTTGGCTGCCTTCTAGTACAACTTTGAAGTCAAAAATAATAGCTAGCGGCCATGTGACCAATGAACAACCCCATGCAGTGTCAATCGCATGGGAACATGAAATAGAATAGTTCAGTCAGATAAACCTTTTGGTCATTGCTTCTTTTACAGTAGAACATGGAAGAAGTTAACTTTGCTGATGCCTTAGTCTGATTTATTTAAGAAGGAGCTCCATCAAGAATATAGCACTCTATTCCAGAGTGAAAGAAAGCCAAGTACGTGGTTTTATTTACTGTAGTCAAACCAACTACAAGTTTTGTAGTGCCCATAAGAAGGTCTGTACAGAGAGAGAGATGTAGCCCAAAAGAGCAGGCTGCAAGTTGTGCACGTTAAGGATGTGGCATTGCGTCTGACTTAGTCCCATCTTGGTCTGAGGAGCTGAAAGAGGTGACTTTTTGCTCTGTGTTCCTCCTTGCACTGAGTATACCAGCGATTGCATGGCTGTCAACTGAGACGGGTCAGGAAGTGTTCTTCCCTTTCTTCTCGTAGTTCATGTTTTGCTGCGCAGATCTGCTAATTAAATCCATCAGGCTCTTTACTTCCTTGACTGCTTAAGCAAAAGTCAATGGAGCAGTTGGTCAGCTTTTGGCTCTTCATTTTTCTTGGGATGGAGAAGTAAAAGTCCTTGATAAAGATTTTTAGCTTTGTGTCATCGAACTTTGAAGGAAACAGTGTCAAGGTGGAGGACTTACTTACTTTTTTAAGTAATTCATGCATTGGTGCCCATTTATGATTTCCTGTGAAACTTTGTGATTTTGTCACGTCACTTGAACTTAACAGACTTGTTCTTATGACTGCAGGTATTCGATCCCTCCAGAGCATGGGAAGCGACTGGAGAGACTTGCAAAAGGTAATCAAGCAATTCATGTCCTGCCTTTTGCGGAAGGTGGGATGGACAGCCTCAACAGGTTTCAGCTCTTTTAGAACACGACATGCCTGTAACATTTGTAAGAGCACAGGCTGGCATGACTGAACGGATAATTTGCCTTTTAGAATATAATTTATATTACTTCTGAGTGTTTGTTCATAATATACACACAAGAGAAATGTCACAGTACAAATAATGCAGTTGTGGTCTGCCTGACCTTTAATGAGAAAATCCTTAACTATTGATTATCAAAACTGGAAGGTTATAGCCAAGGGAACATCCTTCTATGTGTGGTTTTATGCTCTTTCAAACGGGCATCTGTTAAATCTCCTGGAGTTGTCCTTTTTCTTCAGTATGCAAGCTAGCACACTTCAAATAAAGTGGTTCATACTTGTAGGGCTGGGGAAAAATACTGTTTAGACAGTAACTTTTTCCTAAAAATTACTGAAAAATTCACTTAGTTCACAGCAGAACGGTAACATCTCTTCTTGCCTTGATTTTAAACAGGTTTCTTTCCGGGAAGTGCCCAAAGCTGTGAAGCGTTTCTCCGTCACAAGATGACCCTCATCTCTCCATCAATTCTGAAGAAATACGGCATCCCATTTGATAAGGTGTAGAAAAGTAATCACGGTTATAGCAGCTCAGTCAAGAGGTTCATGCAGCCCTGTCTCATCTCCAACAGCAGCCAGTAGCAGATGCTTAGAGAGGAAAACAGCAACAGGGAGGACATAAGGCAATCCTTTCCCACTGTACCTCCGTTTATCTCGCAGTTGGGATCTGAGAGAGTTTGAGACAGACAAGTCTTGTCAAGAAAAGGCTCTGTCTTCTGTGATTTATTTTTTTTAACTTTAAACTACATACAACATCCTGTGTTAGATTAACTTCACTGCTTAGCTATGTATTCAGTGATGAGAGACTGTTCTCTTTTTGTTTCAGGCTTGTCCCCTGCTAACGTTGTTTGTTGTGATCCACTTCCTTGATAGAAAATATGGCTTTTTCCCTATTAATTTTTTTTCATTACATTAATAACAGTATAGAATAACCTGCCATCCACCCTCTGTACACACACACACACACTCTCATACGTGCACTCTGAAGGTCTAGTCTTTTGAGTCCTTATTCAGAAGTACCTTCACATCTGCATGGGCAGCTGAAGGGTTTTGTTGTCGTGAGTCTTTGTTAGACAGCGAGGAAATGTTGAAGAGCAGCGGTGGAAGGGTGACTGAGAGTTGTACTTGGTTATGAACAACAAAAGAAAACAGTAGTAGATTTCCAAGTTTTGTGTGGATAGAAATTTTACTTGGCCTTAGATACTGTTCAGCCAAACCTGCAGGTGATACAGATAAGTGTCTTTATGACTTTCAGATAGCTTGTCATGGAGTTACTTGGTTGCATAACCACTTCTGTGCTATTTTGACCAGTTGTGTTTTAGTAAAAACTGTTGAGTGGTGTTTTCCAGTAACAGATACTTAACATAAGTAGGAGAATAATGAAGATAAGTATCAAGTCTATCCATTGCAGCAAGTAACTCCAGCCATCTGTGGGTAGAGGTTTCAGATATGCTGCATGAGCAGTAATGGGAACTGCTTTTATTCAGACCCACGGCGTAGACTTGTGTGCTAAGTTGTGGATAACAGTGCGGTGTCTCATTTGTCTTCTAGGTGACACAGGAGGCCGGAGAGTTCATGATAACCTTTCCTTATAGCTATCATGCTGGCTTTAATCATGGCTTCAACTGTGCTGAATCTACCAACTTTGCTACTCTTCGGTGGATCGAGTATGGGAAGCAGTCTGTGCTGGTAAGTGGTCTGTTGCCATCCTATTGTGTACAAATAACCTGAATGCAGTGCCTAATATTCTTCTGGTCATTAAGCCCCCAGTGTTTGTTCTAAGGGAGTGAATTCAGTGCTTTGTCCATTTAAGATGTGATGTTTACTTTCTGATATGGTAACAATGTCCAGTCAGCCTCCTGTTTCATGTCCTTGTTTCAACTATGGATAGCGTATAATGTGTTTTTAGCTTTGTGTAGATCAAGTGAGGCTTCAAAGAAAAGCAGGGAACTGGTTGTCTTTCCAAAGATGAAAGGGTGTGCTTGGTGGTCAGGACTTGTCAGTATTTTGTCTGATATTTTAACCATTATTTATTGACCGTTTAGCCTGGAAGTATGAGTTTGGTAACTTAAGTCACTTATCAAAGTAAGTGTCTTCGATGAATCTTTAGACCGGATAGTGTTATATTGCTGTAGAGGTGCCTTACAAACGTTGGTTTTTTTTGTTGAAGTTAGACTGAGGTGAATGATTTGAAGCACTAGTTGTAACCATGCCCAGACAAGCTGAACCTCTACTGCTCTGGGTAGGCCCAGAGTTTGTGTGGCTCTGACTTCCCCATGATGGTCTCTGGTTTTGCTGTCTGTTTTTGAATGAACTCATTTTAAAATAGTCAGCTTCTACCAGCAACTCTGTAAATAGGCTGGTGAGCTTTCTTTCTTAGTTACTGTGATAACATCTGGTTTTCTGTTTTGTTGTTTTTGCTGGCTTTTCTGCCCAGTTTTTAGTAACTCATTATATGCCCTTTTTATTTCTTGGGAAAGAGTGTTGAGAGCCGCTAAGGCTTGATTACGTGTAAATGTGGGATTTTTTTCTTCAATTAAGCTTCTGAAAGCAAAGCGATATAGAAATGCAGAGTAGAATTGTTGAGTATGTGCCCTTACTTGAATATTTTTTGTGACTTCAGTGCTCGTGTCGGAAGGACATGGTGAAGATCTCCATGGATGTGTTTGTGAGGAAATACCAGCCAGATCGTTACAAGCTTTGGAAAGCCGGGAAGGATGTGACTGTCATTGACCATACTCTTCCAACCCCAGAGGCGGCAGAGTTTCTTAAAGGGGATCTCATGCAAAAAGTCAAGAATGGGAAACAGTGTGCTGAGGAAATGGAAACGGGAGAGACATGTAAAGAGGAAGCGGACGAGGATGAGACGAAAAGGTACTGCTTATAGAGTCCTCTGCTTTTCTGTTGGATTATTAGAAATTGGACTCAGCTGCAATTGAAAGTTTGCCATTCTGATAGAACAACAGTAGTCAGAGTTAGCAATAATCTGAATAGGGTTTACTCTTAATTTTATTTTACTGTTTGAGTCCACATTGATGACGGCCTGTGGTAGACGGGAAAGGCACCAGCCTGCAAGGTAGTTCTTCATCTTTGGACAGACATCCAAAGCCTGGATTGGAAGTGTGCACTGTACACTGGGAAGCCAGAAGAAAAAAGAGGTGTTTTGGGATCACGGGACAGTACTTGCTAGCAAATTCTGGTACTGTCAGTACTGCAACATCAATGTGCAATTCCTGGTTGCTGAAGGTGGACAGTCTAATCATCTTACATTTTGAGTTACATTTTTCAGCCAGTGTCAGATACTATTCCTAAAGCTGATTTTGGTGGTTGGTTGGTTTTTTTTGTTGCTGTTTTAGTTTGGGGGTTTGTTTGGGGTTTTTTTGTTTAAGGTAGAGAATGCCTGGCTAGAACATAGCTGCCTAATACATGATTAACAGATGCTGAGGAGTCATCCCTAAGGATTACGTACTCTGCTTCTGTAAAGGCAAAGAAAACACTCCAGAATAATTTGGAAATTACGTGGTTTGCCAAATGCTGTCTCATAAGACACTGATCCAAACCAGGCTGTATTTTGTGCATCCAGACAGAAATTCAACACACTTAACACGTTTAGTAACCTGGTATGGATTTGTCTTCTGCAGCATCCCTAAGCATCGCATAGGAACAAAAAGGCACAGGGTCTGCCTCGAAGTGCCACAGGAGGTGAGTGAGAGTGAGGCCTTCCCCAAGGAGGAGCTGAGCTCCGCGCAGTATGAAGCAGACATGGCAGAGCCTCGTGAGAGACCTATGAGTGAACTTGTGCAGCAAGGTGAACAAAAGCTCAAGCTTCCAGGTAACTGTGTGTCAAGCTTTATCCTGGTACAAGGGGATGGGGTATTATTCTTCAGGGAGGTGAATCTGGGGCACTCTTTCATATGAGGATAGCTGGTAGGATGTTGTCATGTCCAAAAAAGCAGATGCTAGTTTGTCAGAGCTGTGGCAAGCACTTCAGAAATTTACTGCCATGAGACTTGAGATACTACTATTTGATTTTTTTTTTTTCCCCCCCCAAGACCAATGCATGCATCTAGAACAATTTTAGGTTGTGCTCCTTAGTTAAATTTGTCTGATGCTTCTGCCACTGATTGGAGTAAATGGTATAACCACAGCTTGAACTGTTAGCTGCTGTGACCTGTGGATAACTCCCCAGTGAGAATTATATAAAAAAAACGTTGGGGGAGAACAACGGTGTAGGCAGCCGTCCTGTAGCTGCTTCAATGACTGACTGACCAGGTAGGTCATGGGGATGTTGCCTTTCAGCTGAATTAAAGGGAACAGGAAGTATTGCATGAGACTTGCTTAAGAAATTGGTAATTCTAGCTTTTGGGTTTTGCTCTTTTTATTTTGTGTGCCTGCATACAGGAATATATTGGATGCCTCAGTAGTGTAAGGTCCTCTGTATCCCTGTTGAATAATGTGGCCTGTTTATAGAAATTGCTTAGTAAAACATATGCATGCTTCCTGGTAGTGTGGGTCTGGTATGCTGTATTTATGTTTTGCTTTTAATATTTTTAATAAGGAGGCTGGAAGAAAACTAATGTAGCTTGTAATGGACCGGTTATCCTTGCTCTTAAAGGAGGAGCAAGGGGCCTATGGAACAACATAAGAACAGGGCAAATATATGTGATGTCTCCCCCTGGTATTCTGGTTTCCAGCACTTTGCAGCTTGTATTTAATAATCTTCTATTGGTTTGTGGGTTTTTATTTTTCTTCTATTAAGTCTCCCATGAACGCTTGTAACCTCTTACCCACGGCATCATGTGGCCTGGAGTTGGACTGTTTAGCTACACTGTATAAAGGATCATCTCTGTTTGTTTATTTTGAACTCACTGCTGATTTTGTTTGATATAGCCTGGTTCTTGTACTGGAAGAGGCAATGAGCAGACGCTTTTATTCTCTCTCTAAGCCACCCATGATTTTAATAGGTGTTTGAATTACTTTACATGATTTAATGTCACTTTTTTTTGTGTGTAATAGTTGCGTTCCTGTTTGGCTTTGCAAATGATTGCACAAATATTCTCGGTGCTGCTCAGACTTTAGAAAAAGTATATCCTTTCTTCCAGATCGTGTAGACTCGGCCAAATTTGAAGAACTGAAAACAGTGAAGCTTGAGGAGGAAGAAGAGGAAGAGCAAGAAGCAGCTGCATTGGATCTCTCCATTTCACATGCTTCAAATTCCACTTCAGTTTTGACAACTTTGAAGCAGGGTGCAGCTTCCAGTGCTCAGCCCAGCTCGCCTGCATATTCCGGTTCTGACTCTGAATCGGCTGATCTGGTGGCAAAACGAACTCTTCCTGGGCCAGCCAGGGTACTTACAGTCCATAGCTATGCTAAAGGGGATGCCAGTGGATCTGACAATGAACAGACTTCAGGAAAGAAAGCCAGCGCCACCGCCAGTATGAATGAACAAGAACTGGCAGAGGTATGAATGGCAAGAGTACTGAAAGCTTAAGGGCTGTATTATGTGGTCGTGGATTTGCTGTGACAAAACTTCCTACCTGTGCAGATTACATTTTCGTTTGGTGTTTGCACAGCAGGTTGCTTAGTTGTTAATGTGGTTTTTTTAATACCTATGGGGTTTTCTAAACAAACAAGAATTAAGATTAAAGTCTTACGCTCTTACCTCTTCTAGAAGACAAGGAGATCCCTTGTTTTGAGAACTTCTCGAAATTAGTTGAGTGCTTTAAGGGAAAGGGTAGCTTGTTGGTTTTGACATGGTAGTGTTACAGGCTGATTCAAGTCCTTTTATAGTAATAGACGCCTATTTGTACCTAAAATTAATCTAGTTCAATCCAGCCTTTGTTATGAGCACGTTAATATGTTTGAGGGGTTTTTTTTAGTATAAAATCACATATTTGTGCACACCTGTGTGTCCCTTTTGAAAAAAGAACTGATGGAACAAAAATTATTGGTTGTGAGAATGTAAATCTGAGTGATTAAGAACTGCCAATGAATTTTTTTATTAAACAACCCAAGAGAAGGCTGTAATAGTTAAAATCTTACCTGGTGGCGTCTTCTCAAATTATTTTGTTTTGCTCTTTAAGTTTGTGTTTAGAGAGTGGGAGGCTGATAATTATGTCTTCAAAATTCAGGAATTACAGAAACAGAACAGCAAGTGGGCAAATCTATTGATAATTAAGCTGAGACTGGGAAAGAGTTCTCGTACATGTTTAAAGTAAAGAAGTTCCATTGCTGATACTGATGTCTCCGTTGCATTCTCCACACAGGGAAAAGGTGAAATTTTGAATGGGTGTAGATTGTTTTCCCCAGTGTGGTGTATTTCAAAACAAATTTTCCATCAGATGATAACTGGGAGTGTTTCTTAGAAGGTTTGTATCCAGCTCTGTGTAGGAGATCAGAGGTAGTGATTGTTATGCTCTCTTCTGGCTTCTTTTATGAAAAGAAGAGATTTAAAAAGATGTAAGATGCATTTAATCTAAGATTTGCTTCTGCTCTTAAAGAATAACAGATTAGGGAGAAAAAAAAAAAAGGGAGGGGAGGTTCTTATCTACTGAGAGACTTCCTGGGCTGTTAAAATCATTGCCTTTATTGCCTTGCTTGTCAGGTTAGTAGTAATTTGTCAGTGTGACACTTGTTTTTACATAAGGCTAAGGGAAGCGGAAATAACTATTGTTGTAGTCTCCTTCCAGTCTAGCTGGAGGGACATCATTGTAAGTAACAGGGAGGGAGAGTTAAAGTTGCCTTCATTCAAAATAAGCCTGTTAGTTTGAGATGCCAGTGAACTCTGTAAATTTTTTTTATTTGATTATTTTTTGGTTTTAAATCTGTAATTTTTAAGTTGACACCCAAACTGAGAATGCATGAGACTTCTTATCTTGGTTCTTCTAAGTTGAACCATTCTGTCTCTTACACAATTCTTATATAAACAGACTTGCGTGAATAGCTACGCTGGGACCTGTGAAAAATCTCTATTCTAATGGCTCAGCAGAGCTAGTACAGCTCTACCTGGTTTCCCTAGAAAAAGTGCTGCAAGCAGTTCTTTCAAAAACTTAGCTAGTTTAGAGCTGAAGTTAGTTTGTTAGAAATAAAATTATGAAAGCATGCGTGCATTTTTTGGAGGTTTCTTTAAGTTCAAAGTAAGTTCCTGTGAAAATAATGTCAAAAGGACATGTGCTTATGACTGCTGAATTGCTTCTCCTTGTCCAGGTAGCGAAGGAGTACATAAGATCAATGAAGGAGAGTAAGAAGTCCAAGGGCCGCCGCCAGCCTTTGAGCAAGCTCCCACGTCATCACCCGCTCTTGGTTAAAGACTGTATTAGTGATGATGGTAAGTAAGCCTTGTGTCCTATGGGAAACTGTAGAGAGGGTCTCAGCTTCTGTGGACAGTGTAGGGTATTCCATTAAGTCACTGGTGATAAACAGGAGTCAGCAAGTCAGCAACCTCTGCATCCTAGACACAGTGCTTATCTCATATTTTTTTTTTGTGTGTTTGCATCATTAAACTTTTCTCTCGAAAGGTGTTTTTCTTTCCTGTTCCATTCTTTGGAAAGTTGCAACTTTGAAAGGAAAATTAAACTAGTACCAGAGACTGTTGCATAATTGCATCTGCCTTAGAGCATTGCAGCAATTGATGTAAATATTCATGATTTTAAAAAAATTACCAAAAACACGCTACCAGATTCTTTGGCTGACAGCCTTAGTCTTGATGTAATTTGGAGCTGGTGCTATTCTCACCCAATAAGTCTCTCTTGTGTCTGCAGAGTTGCTTGATTCGTAGAAGCTCTTAAAAAGGAGACCAAGTTACTGGCTCCCATCACTCTTCAATTTGATTTCTGGTAGTCTTTCTTTCATCTCCATTCATAACGTCTTGCCTTATTTATGTTCATTTGCAAGAAGGGTATCTATAAAAAGACAGGTAATCACTGAGTTAATGATCTCTTGTTGCAGAAGCATCAGAGCAACTAACTCCTGAAGAAGAGGCTGAGGAGACAGAAGCATGGGCCAAGCCACTTAGCCAGCTGTGGCAGAATCGGCCACCAAATTTTGAGGCTGAAAAAGAATACAATCGGACCATGGCTCAGCAGTCTCCTTACTGTGCTGTTTGTATGCTCTTCCAGACGTATCAGGTATGTAGACCAAGCCTGTTAATTTTAGGGTAGAGATAACTGAATAGGTTGCCGCTGTGATGCATCATTTTAAAAAAAAGTCGTTTTGCATATTGCCAGCTAACAAAAGCTTTATCAGTGTTGCAGTCTTCCCAAGGATGTGTTCCAGGAGTGCACAACTGGTTGAACCTCACCACACCTGTGCTGGACTGCCTGTGGGTTCCCAGGGGCTCACTCAGCTGTTCAGCAGAAGCTTTTGTGTTGTGTGGCTTTTGCTCAAACCACAGAATGGAGCTCGAATGTTGCTGGAGCTGACTGTAAAATTTCACATCTCTTTTCCAGTCTGACACCTTTACTTCTATGCTTTTTTTAAAAACACTTGAAGTCCACTCATAGCATGTTGTCTTTGAGGAGACGGCAAGGAAGAAAACCTTCTATTTAAAAGGATTTAGGGTTGTGTTTGTGGATGGTATAGATAGAAAGCTGTCTTTACTTGGAATATATCCATCTTGACAGTAGCTACAGCATGTGAAAATGTGCTTTAACAAAGTGCGGCTGTAGCAATGCACAGGTTGGCATGGGTTGCAGAACCCCTTTGCCATGTTGACTAAATGCTTAGGCAGGAGTCCTACACTGAATATTTTGCTGTGCCTAAGCTGCGTAATTTTAAGGTAGCTTGAATAGTTGTCTGATTGTGCATTCGACCTGGAACTTAGAGGTGGTTTGTACCTTCCCGTACACTAAGCGTATTTGATTCATTTAAGATCACTGCGTGATTCTGGTGGCACTAGAAACATGTTAACTGCAGTTTTGGAAATAAAGACCTCAAATTTTTGTTGAGGGTTTATATTGCATGTAGTTTCTAATTTTAGTGAAAACCATAGACTATAGTTTCTGTTCAGTCTTTCTATTTCTGTCTGAGAGTAGGTTCTTGTTAGGCCTGGAAATTCTACATGGAAGCTGCATAGTACGTGGGGATTTCACTAGTGCTGACAGTGTATAAAGTTAACGATTTGAGGACAGTTTAAGTTCTGTTAGCATTTAGAACTCAAAAAAGAAGCTATTAAGCAGAAAACTCTAGCTGCAGGTTTTCAGATGCCTGTCTACAGGCAGTGAAGCAGAAACTCTTCCAAGATTTGAGCTGTGGTTAGGGTCTTTGTTCCAGCTTCAGAAGGTCTATAGCAAATCTGGAAACTCACTTTAGTTACCCATTCAAATAAAAAATTGGCACAAAATGCCAGACAAATATTCACTTTTCCTTTGTGAAGAAGAGAAGTATCTAGCTGCTTGGAAGAAAAAGTTGCATTTTCTTCAACTTTGATTTAGATTTCGCTCAGTCATTTAGTCTTTTGCTTGTTGTGCAATGTTCAGTGTAAATCAGTAAGTGTTACAGAATCTGTGAATAAACAAGACTTGTTGAAAACACGTTAGTTTCCTTCCTACTGTGATCCTTACCTGGACTTCTTTTCATACCTTTTGGTGCACTGTAGGAGGGACAGTGCAGCTTCATTCTGCTACTGCAATTTCTGCTAATAATATTTTTAAAATATTAGGCAAGCTGCTTTTGTGGTGGCCTGTGAGGTACAAAAGATGGTTTGAAATATTTGTTCAAAGAGAAAGATTCATTTTTATTTAGCTGTTAAGAAGGGTAACTTGAATGGAAGCATATATCTGTAAACTTTGCATATAATTGCTGTTTGGTTTGACATTGGTTTAGATGAATAAATTGCAAAATATTAGCCTGAAAGTCTCCTGAGCCTGAAGTGGGAAACTGCTCTTTCAGTCTGCTCGTTTCCCAGGAACAAATTAGTTTCAAAGCCCATTAGACTTGTTCCGAACTACACTAGGAAAAAATAATGGGGATTGCAGTAGGTGTCTCTGTGTGTGATCACAGTCCTCCCATATTGAGGTAAGATAAATGTACACTGTTGGACAGCAGGGTTATGATCCCCTATGTTAGGGGGTGGAGGGAATGCAGCAGAGCTGTTGCCCATAGAGCATGAGGTGGGCATCAGAAGAGATGCAGTTTGATGTGTGTCTTGTTGCTCATTAGAGGGGTGCAGTTCAGACCTTAGGTTTAGCCATTTGGGTAGAAAATAATTTCATTCTGAAGCTGCCGTAGCTGAGGATTTTATAAACTAACTATAATTTCACCTAACCTACTAACTCTTTAATCTTTCAGCACCTTCATTCTTCCTTTAACTGGATTTATGTATGGAATAATGGGTGAGTAAAGATGATATGACACAATTTTACCTGTAAAACTTAAATTCCCTGCCCATCCCTTACAGGCAGAGTGCGGAGGCAACAGTCAAAACTCAGGAGTAACTCCAGCTGCTGTGGATGGGAAGATCCGAACCAAACCCCTGATTCCTGAAATGTGCTTTACTACAACTGGCTGCAGCACTGACCTCAATCTTTCAACCCCCTACTTAGAGGAAGATGGAACCAGCGTACTCATCACCTGCAAGAACTGCCATGTCTGTGTTCATGCAAGTGAGTGCATCTAGACTTAACCCTGAACTCTAGTATTGTCTGTAGTAGGTCTGTACATCACAGCAAGCCTCTGCCAGTCTGTTTAATGTACAAATAGATCAAGTTCAGCCTTTATCTGAATGCTATATGCTTGAGTGCTGGCCACTGATATATGGATTTGGCTGCATGGGTAACTTCAAATATACAGCATCACCGTGAGGCTCATTGATTTTTTTTTTTTTCATTCCTGCTTTACTTCTGGGCCCTAGGAGAATGGGTCTGAGTTTAGGTAAGCTCTTAAGTGGGATGTGTCTGTTCTAGGTTGTTACGGTGTATCCCCTGACAAGGCCACTGAAGACTGGATGTGCTCAAGGTGTACAGAAAATGCCTTAGAAGAGGTAAAGTTTCTCCTAAGACTCTCACAGATGGAATCTGGTACATCTGGGAACTTGGCTACAAAGTTCATTTCCATAGTGTGGTGGTCGGTTTTTTTTATTATTGTCTTCTGTGAAAAGAAGGCAATTTAGAGAATGTTTAGGAGACAGTCTCTTGTATTTTGATGCTTTTTAAGTTGTAGTGATAGAATCCTTTTAACCAGTGCAAAGCTGCCAAACACTTGAGTCATAGGGAAGATGTTCTGCATGGATGTGGGAATATCTCCATTTTCTGTCTTAATTTATGGCAGCTACTATTTCTAAAACAGAAAGTAACTTCAGTTAGTAACTAGAGAGGTGTGCGCATGTGAAACAGGCAAGAAGAATGGGATTCCCTCTAAAAGCTATATAGATTTTAGATCAGCAGAATGGACCAACCTTTCAAATTGTATTTGCTCATGTTTGTTCCAGATCCTTTTACGCATCCTTAAAGGATATTGTTATTGCAGTTGTAAAAGGAACCCATAACAAACAAATTGAACAAGTCTTCAGTGGTTGGTCTGCTTGCCTTCAACAGACCTGGAGTCTATATTTGTTGCCGTAAGGGCAGTAGCTTTATAGAGCTAAAGGGGTGATCTGTACAAGGTAATTAGGTCTCTTCTGACAGTGAAACCTTTTTTTGTTTCCTTTGGACGTGCATTTTGAGGAGGAAGTTCTGAAGCAAGTATACTGCTCTGGACTTCACTCTTTCAGCTAATGCTTTCTTCCTTGTGCCAGGACTGCTGTTTGTGTTCATTACGAGGAGGAGCACTGCAGAGGGCCAATGATGACAAGTGAGTGTTCCATATTTTTTGATCTTAAGGGAGAAGCTCAATTCCTAAGTAGCTGAGGGTAAGCTAGTAAAACCAACGTCTGCATTTGGCATAACAGTGACCAACAACACCTTTCACACTTTGTGTTACTGTTTCGAGGGGGCTATGGCAAAGCATGTTCATTGTGTTCACACGCAGCGGACGTAATTTCTTCAGGTAATACCTCACTCGTATTCTGTTGAGAGCAGCTGTTAATTGCTTTGCATTTTATAGTGTAGAGGTGTATCATGCAGAGGTATAATGTGCCACATAAAATGAAGGTTCCTGATAAGATAACATCTCTCAGTACCTTCTCACAGAGGATTTTGATTTCTCCATGTAATGTGCGGTGGCAATGGTGTCAAAGAGCAACCATATCTTTAAGTAGCACAACACGTTGAAATTCAGGGTACCTCTGCAGCAAGGGTACAGCTGCCTGTCCTGTGTCCTTTGGTGTGGTGGATCATCTGAAGGTATTTGATGCAAAATAGCAGTGGGACAGACTTGTAGCACCATGAAGTAGCTGAAACTTGGTCTTCAAAATTTTTGGGGATGTCATACGGAGCCTCAGCCTCCTGGTCATGGTCTCAAAAGTAATTCAGTAGTGACTGAGCAGTTGCTATGGGTCAGGTTTGTGAAGGAATAAAGCTAACAGACAGGCTTTTATAATGCACGTATGCAACCAGCACAAACCACACTAAATTGCTCTCCTGTTAAGCCTGTTAGTAATAGATTGGAAGTATGAAGAAGTCTTGGTTTTGCCCGACTTGTGCCCTGTTACTAGCAGTAGGAAGGAAGATTACACTGATAGTTCTCAGAGGCTGTTTATCGAGGTTTATATGTCAAACTTCAACAGGACTGTATCTGCTTTAACTCCAAAGCCTCCTCTGTTAGCTTAATGGTATTTCCTGTTTTCTCTCCTGACAGGTGGGTTCATGTGATGTGTGCTGTAGGTGTACTGGAGGCAAAATTTGTGAACATTGCAGAGCGGAGTCCTGTAGATGTTGGCAAAATCCCCCTGCAACGTTTCAGGCTGGTAAGGATCACCTGTGCTTCACTAATGGGATTTCAAAGTGTCTTTCCAGTCCGTTCACAATCTGGGACACTTTGCTTATCCCTTCAAACCCAAGTAATCTCCTCTCCAGACTGAACAATTTAATCTGCTCTGTTCTTTGTATGGGAAATAACAACTGTCCCCATTGCCATTTTTTGAATCTTTCCCTGTTCTTGTATATGTTTATTCAGATAAGGAGCCAGCAATGGGGGCACGGTTTTCAGTGTGTGGCAAATGACATTTATACAGCAGTGTAACAGTTATACTTGTTTTGTTTGTTATTCTTCTATTCCCTAATATTTAACTTGCTTTATTGGCTGCTGTTGAGCACTAAGATGCTTCAGAGTATGCGATGCATTTGTATAATGGGGGAATGTCTTCAGCAAGAAACTGTACTTAAATTCTCTAACAGTTCAGTGTTGAAGGGAAAATGATGTTAAGTGCTTTGCATATGCTAGTGTATTACAGATAACGTCTTTTCCTACAACAGCCCGTCAGGCCTGACCCAAGTGTAATTGGGTCACTGGTAGTAGCAATAGAATTTTAACTGTTACTTCTGTTGTCTTTGCCCATTATTCTAATCTTGTTGCTTGTCTTTGTGTAACTTAGCAGCCAAGTGCTGAAAGGCCCTGTTGACTTTGGAGCATTGTAGGCTGATTTAATCCAAGATTTCCAGTTGCTAGCATCCTTGGGTCACATGCTGTGCATATTGAGCTGGTACATTTTTTTTCGTCTATGAGTTTTCTTTAAATTTATAAATTACTGCTTAACCATAAACTAGAATTGGTAGTCGTCTTTTTAATCAGAAAGTAGCAGTGCTCTCACAGAGAGTAGATGGCACAGTATGAGATTCTTTAGAACAGCTAGCCCTTTGTGTGGGGTAAAAGCTCGTGCCAGTCAATAACCTCTAGTTTCCTGTCCACAGAAATGCATCTTCTGCAAGAAACGAAGGAAGAGAATTGCAGGTTGCTGTGTACAGTGCTCACATGGTCGATGTCCCACATCCTTTCATGTCAGCTGTGCCCAAGCAGCAGGAGTCATGATGCAGCCTGATGACTGGCCATTTGTGGTCTTCATTACCTGCTTCAGGCATAAGATTCCATCTCAGGCAGAGGTCAGTAGGCATGGGATTCCCAGGATATGAACTGCAGTATCTTGGAGGGACTGAAAAGTTTGATTGTGTGATTCTCTTAAAATTTCATAGAAAGCTTGGCTCTCTCACAATGTTCAGTGTGATCTAATGGTGTTGGTCTTGGATTCTGATCTCAACCTTGCTGCTGCTCTGAGTGATCTTAGTCAGGTCCTTTATTGTATTTTGGTTTGCAGCCCAGAAGGACTGAGAGCATTACATCCCTCCTGTGGCTGCTGTAATGAGGAATAATAGTGACGTTTATGCTGGGATACTTAATATGCAGGAGTTAGTGCTGGGACTCCAGGAGGATTTTCATGTTTAAGTGATTGATTAGTTTATAAAGTTCCCATGTAGCACTTCTAGCAATCAAAACCACAACAATCTATTAGAGAATATTTACTGTAAGGCCTTTATTGCTCTGAAGGATGAGAGCTTAATTTACTAAGTAAGCTAAGGACAGCGGCATCTAACAGATTAGGTTTTAAGCATTTGAAATTTGAGAGGCAGAACTTATCTCAAAATGATGATGTCTTGAGTAGAGTTACCTGAACAAAAATGTTTTGCTTCCTTGTCTGCCAGCATTGCAGCTATGGTCCTCAACATGTTCTTTATTGAGTCATTGTGTAAAAAAAGTTTTCGTTTTTTTTTTTCTCTTTTTTCCTCAGCGAGCTAAGGCTGCACTCCAGGATCTGTCACCTGGACAGATAGTCATCAGCAAGCACAAGAATGGTCGCTTCTATCAATGTGAAGTGGTCAGCCTTGCAAAGGAGACTTTCTACGAGGTCAACTTCGATGATGGTTCCTTCAGTGATAACTTGTATCCAGAGGACATTGTGGTATGTTATGCAGTGGGAGTCTGGCTCCGGTAGAGGGCACATGATGCGAGTCAATTCTTGCAGCTGCAGAGCAGTCACACCAGGGGATTTGGTAATTGTTCCACCCCTAGGTCATGTTGTGGCTGAGATGTGCTGCAAGATGGCTTTAGGGGTGTTACATGAGACTAACTTAGCTGAGGGCACATAGGAACAGGTGTAACAGGGAGCACAGCTAATCTTCGGCTGTTTAGCAGTGGTAAGTCTGAAATAAAACTTCTGATTCTTGCATACCGTTCCTGCATGAAATACTTTGAAATTGGGCCCACTGTTGGGATTTAAATACAGATGACATAGGTGGACATCTCTCAGCCTAGTTCTCCGTCCCTGAAATGGGGTAATTGTTGGGGTGGTGTGCAGTGTGATGGGGATGGACTCCCTGGTGGTTTTGCTGAATCTTCACATAAGGAAGCTGCTTGCCCTTCTCCTTGTCTCTCCCATGTTCTTCCTTTATGCTGTAGAGTCGAGACTGTCTTCAGTTAGGTCCCCCTGCTGAAGGGGAAGTTGTGCAGGTGAGATGGACAGATGGACAAGTTTACGGAGCCAAGTTTGTTGCATCACATGCCATCCAGATGTACCAGGTACAGAATTGTTCGTCTGAAAAGTTATCATTCATAGCATGTTAACAGGGCTGTTCTTAAAGCTAGCAGAGCTGTAGGGGAGTCATGCTTAAACGCTTCAGGGGAAGTTACTCAGTGTTGTCAGCGATGCCAGATGCTGGTAGCAGTTGCTGGAGTTAAGAGCAAAGTGGCTGCTTGCAGCTCTACTTTTATCTGGCTACCTACTTGAAAGTGTCAGCTTCTGAAAAATTGCTGGCCTGCAATTCTTCAGAAACAGTCTGCTGTAGCTTAAACTACTTAAAATAAGTTTAGTTTTGCTCTTCTCTGTTTAGTGAGAGTGCATCATGCCTTGTGCACTTCCAAAAGGATGAGCGTTCAGGACGTATTAAAGTGACCAGCCAGACTGTCTTGTCAGGTGTTGCACAAATATCCCAAGACTTGCTGGGCTAATTTTATTGTCGTGGGATTGGTGAGGTTTTGGTTAAAGTCTGTTGCAGTGTGCCTACTTGCAAATGTATTTTATAAAATTCAAGTGGTAGAAGATTATTTCATGAGAGGCCTCTGTGGGGAGGAGAAGGCAAGATCTGGGTAGCTGTGGGGGTGTTCTAACTTCTGAAACTTCTGGCAGAACAAAAACTGTTTTTCTTCTAGGTGGAATTTGAAGATGGGTCACAGCTAATGGTGAAAAGGGATGATGTGTATACTCTTGAAGAGGAGCTTCCTAAGAGAGTGAAGTCAAGGCTGGTAGGTAAACAGGGTGCAAACTTCTACTGAAGAAGCTCATTTAACTTAACTTGTTCTTGAACAGCAAGCTGAGTGCATTACAGCAAAAGATTACAATCTGATGCTGTCCTCAGTTGTTGCGAAGCTTGGTAGTTGATCAGGCTACAAAAGCAAAGTTCTGTCTCGCTCTGGAGAGACTTTAATTCTCCTTCCGCAATGATTGGAACTTATAGCATAGAGTCACTGTTTGGGACAGCAGGTTAATACCCTTTCGTGCCCATATTCATAAGTTTCATTGTCTGTTCCCATTGCAAACAGCGGACAAGTTCCTTCACTTAGCCTTTGTTCTGAAAAGCTCTTACTAGGGTGGCCCCAGGAGAGCTGGGCATTTTTAAAAATTGTAAAATAACTCAGGTGGGAAAGGGTTTCTGCAGGTCTCTGCTCCAGACACCTCTTCCAAGCAGGGGTAACTTTGAAGTCAGACAGGTTGCTCACGGCTCTCTCCAGTCAAGTTTTGATGATCTCCAAGAATGGAGATCCCACAGCCCCTTTGGGTCCCTGTTCTGTTGCTTTATGCTTCCTGCTATAAAAAACTATGGACAGCATGCTAGGGTATCCTGCTTTAGAGCATGATCATGCACAGCCTAATGCAGAACCTGTTGGCAGGCACACAGGATGTTAGAGGTTTAAGAAAGAATGTATCATAGCTGAATCCTGTTACCAGGTGTTTAAACATTCCTGCTTCATAAGGCACAAAATGTACTAGACTGCTTGAAAGTTGGAACAGGTGAGTATGTTTATTCCTTTAAGAAAGTAATTGTGAACTTAAATTAGCTACTCAGTTAAATTTGAAACCTGTGGTTCTTTAGATCTCTGCTTACAGTTCATTTAAACTTATCCCCAGACTTTTAAATACAGTTTCTGAAATACTTTTCTTGTGTTTGGTCAGTTTTTGAAGAAGGCTGAATGTTCCCAAGTGCCCTGACTTGGTTCTTTCTTACGTGCAGTAGGAGCATGTGCAGGCAGGGATTTGATCTGTGTTCTAGTGACTAATTCTGGTTTTTCTCTTAGTCAGTAGCTTCAGATATGCGCTTCACAGAGATCTTCGCAGAGAAGGAGGTCAGACAAGAGAGGAAGAGACAAAGAGTGATCAATTCACGCTACCGTGAAGATTACATTGAACCTGCATTGTACCGGGCCATCATGGAGTAAGCACTGCCTGTGGCAGAGGAAGAAGATGCCCACCTCCCCCAAGGATTTAAACGCTCCAGTACAACAGGCCATATTTGGATGCTTCGAATCCAGGGTTTTTTTGTTTTGTTTTTTAAGGAAGCTAAAAAGCTGATGCTCTGCAGTAGCTGAAAGGCAGCTGTTGGATAGTGAAACAGATCCCGTTTGCTGAAGCTGATGCCTGCAGACTCCTGGTCTGAAGTTGGGTCCTTACTGAATAAGCCAGCTTGGGGGTGTTGCTTTCATCTCATCGAGCAGTCTTGCTTTTTTATTAGAGACAATTTTGACAGGTGGCAAACTCTTTTGGGAGTTGTAGCCAGGAATCTTGGCAGCTGCAGAATAGTACGGTCTATTGTTTTAGTTGAATAATATTCCTGATTTTGGGAGTCTCCCTGGTGACCATACCTGGGCTTTAGCAGGCAGTATTACTGGTGCTTGAAATTGAACCTTTTTTTATATTTATATCCATCTTTTTTCGCAAGCAGCTTCAGTCTCTTGTTTCTCAGCGCCTCCTTTCTGAGGGTTGAGCTGTAGGCTGTTCAGATCCAAGCAGACAGGAGGTGCTTGTGTGAACAGGTGAAATGTGAAATTGAATCCTATAGGACAAATTATTTAACCCTCCATTTAATATTTTTGTTCTGATACTTGTTTTGACTTACTTAATCATAAGTTTAACTGTAATAGAATGTGCCTCAGAATCAATGAAATCTGTTTGAGCCCTGCGCAGTGCAGCCTTCTAACAAGAATAGGAATTCAGCTCCCAATAGACTTTCAGCTCCCAAAGAGTTTCTTCTGAGTTTCTCCCCACCCTCTCTAAGGCAATAATGACCAAAGGGACAGAGTCCTACTCTCCCTTCTTGAAATCTGAGCATCACAGTATTGGGGATAACAGGGCAGTGGTACCTGAAGCAGTGCAGTACCTCTTCTGTAGCAGCACTCTCTGTCATGTGGCCACCGGCTTTTGCTTACAGCCGCTAGTATTGGGTCTGAGACAGATAAAGCATGCACTGAACTGTATGTATTACTGAAAGGCTGTGCAGTGCTCTTCTGAAGCAGGAGTGCTGCTCTGGTGCTGTCTGGTAAAGGTTACCGCAGCATTTTTATGGAGTATTAGTAGGGCACATCTCAGTTGTGTTGGAGAGAACTTGCTACCCTAGCAATAGGAAGCTGAGTTGAGCTGGGTAGTAGGTGTACCTGGAAGATGTACCAACTTCCTCCTGGTAATTTAAGCATTAACACACCGCAGTAGGAGCCATGTAAATACATGTTCCTTTCCCATTCTATAGGAAAGGGATTTTAGGCTGTGGAGCCGATTGGCCACCTTCTTTTTGCATGGAATGATGGGGTGACTTTCCTGCTGGAGAAAATTATGGTTACGTGTTCTCCAGAAACAGTTCAAGAGGAGAGTTTTCTAGTGAAACAGACCTAATGCATCCCTGCTTCTATAGGGACATGGCAATGTGTCTGCAAAGTCTGGATTTGTAACTTTTTTTCGTTTTGTTACGTAGGAACGCTATAAACCAAACTCTTCTGAAACCCCGGTGCATTGATTTGTGATTAGCAATAAAATGTAGTATTGTGTAGTGGTACAACTCTTGATCAGAAAAGAAATAAACTACAACTTTTATAAAGAAAATCTTACTTATCCCTACATTTTTATAGGGTCAGGAGGCTGATACAAGTAGCAAAGATTTGCACAACCACAGTTTTGCATAGAGGTATTCTGGCCCATTTTTATGGTGGAATACATCATTCATCAGGATTGGAAGGCTTAAACAGATTCTGAAAGGAGATAGTGGCTTTCCTTTGGGGTTTGTTGTTGTTGGGCTTTTTGGGTTTTTTTTTTACATGTCTAAAACTGCTTGTCTCAGGGTATTAAATCGCTTTCTGATGAACGGGATAGTTGGCTTGATAAAACTAGGATCTGTTAAGACCAGAGTGTAGTAGCTGCAGGTATTCTGGTCTAGGCAATAGAAACAAAATTGCACTTGGATGTCTTAGCTTGTACGTAAGCTTCTCAGAAGTGATGTGCTGTGAGAAAACGCAGAGAAGAGCTGGTAGAGCCTTAACAAACTTGCCTCTGTTCTGTCAGCGTGTCTTAAGATTTGATACTAACTTCTCATAGACTGAACACTACCTGCATATTACTGAAAAACATACTCTTCGTATCATCGGCCGTTCTCCCTCCAGAGAAAAGGTGCCTGTGTTCAGGCTTTCTTCCCAAACTGCCATATAACTTAAATGCTACTTTTAGGTGCCATGTGCTACCTGTGCTGCAAACACCTGGCTCAACAACTTCATCCTAAAATGATGACCTAGTACGAAACAGCTGGATTTGTTTGGATTGGTGGTGTTCAACTGCAGCAGGTTTTGCCACCCACCTCTAACAGTATTGAGTGAGTTTTGAGAGCTCCTATGCCTAGTATTTGTTCTGGAAGAGGAGCTTTGTTATGCTACATTTTCTGCAGGCTCCGGATTTGCTCTTGTCAGTTGGCTGCACTGTGTTGGAAACCGCTGCTGTCGTGCACTCTGAGACAAAGGGCCTTCCCAATTTTCCCGTCAGTTCTTGTGCTGCATCGTTCAAACGTGAGCATACTTTACCTACTGCAGTGATTGAACTGCATTTTGGCTTCTTTCTGTGAACTTAATATTGGTGACCCTGATGTTTGAGGGGTTTATATTATTTGACTTTGCAAAAACAATTGGTTTTATGGCTTGAAGGTAGCAATAAAAGCTCGTTACAGAGCAGCTGTCTCAAAGGTACATATGCTTTCAGTTACCCATACTTCGATCTTGACTGTTAATAATTTTCTCCAGTGGTTTGTCTTTGGAGTTGTATTTATCCCTGTTACAACATCATTCCAGTGAGGGCAAGGTGCTGCCAGAGTATCAGCTAGGCAGGTGCTTCTGGAATGTGTTCAGTAGGAAATCACGCTTACTGTGCCCCACAGGAGCTCTGATGGCCCTCCCTTAGGTCCATTGCATGTGATGCTGCAGGCGGTAGACCTCCTTACTTCACTTTTCATGAAGCTTCCATCTGTGACTGGTTCAGGCTGGACCCATAAAAAGCATTTTTAGTACAAACAAGTAGTGGCTTGCCCTTAATTCAAGGATGAGTTTGGCAAGCCAGTGATTACTTTTTATAAGGTTTAAAAATGTGACTGCGTTCTCTGTAAAGCACCTGATTACAGTAATGTTTCTGCCTGTGGCTGGACTTCTAGGAGACCTTTTTCTCCATCAGCAGACCCCTCAGATGACCAGAGAAAGTACCGTCAGTAGTAGGACCCATTCTCCTTGCCCTTTCTCTCTCTTCCCGGTGTTTTGAGCTGGGCTGAACTGATTCTGCACTGTTTGAGGAGCATAGCCACATATCCCAAGGCTTCCAATGCATCTCTGTTCTTCCATTCTCTAACTGGGCTCCTGTTGTCTGACATGTCTGCAGTTGTGCTTGTTTTTTTAATGCAAACATGGGATGAAATCAAGACTCTGGTAGCCTGTATGTTGTTTTCAATTTGATCAAGTAATAAATCTAATTTCAAAATGGACAATCTGTAGACTAATTTTAAGAACCAAAGCAATGTAAGTTGGAAATTCTCATCATGCTTCTAATCTTTCTAGTAGCACTATTCCTTTCTAATACTCATCTCCTTAATGCTTATCCAGTGAGTTCTTGGGTGCCTTTCAGAGATGCTAGGCAGAGTTCTGTTATTTAAGGACTCAGTCCAGCATGGCTGTTCAACCAGAACAGGGACAGCCACAGCCTTGTCCCTCCTCATTGAAGTACAGATCTGAGACATCTGCAGTAAGAGCTGAGTTGCCGTAGGTTCCCTCTGTAGCTGAGAATAGCGGTTGCAGAAGAGGAGTCATCAGAAAATCTTACCTGGGTGCAGAGTCAGGCAGCTCTGCTCTTTACTTCAGCGTTGACTCTTGAATTTCACAGTGCTGGTTAAGACTTGCTGAACCGGCAGTCAAGGAAACGAGATTCTTCTACCTTAGCTCGGGGACTTTTGTTACTGATACACCGAGTGACCTTGAGTAAATTGCTTATTCATTGTATTATTACTTCTGCCCCTATCTTTGGAGCCTTAAGTGCTCCTGGAGCCAGCTTTTGTAGTTGGGGGAAATGTTAACATCTCCTTTTCCCTGACAGATTTGTAAACATTGCACAGAACCTTTAAGTGTGCGCACTTAAGTTAATGTAAAGTGTGCAGTGTTTTAGGTTCAACGTGAACAACAAGGAATATTGCTTAAAGTCAAAATAAGCCATAATCATTCTTCATTTCTTTGCATTGCTGTTAGAGCTGTTCAGCAGCTGTAGATTTCTCCCTCGGATGAGTGAAGAGTGCAACACTTCAGGTGGGGCAAGTGTGGTGTTGCTTGGTTCCAGTAATGAGCATAGCTGAGGGTGCGTATCGGTGGTTTCCTTTGACCTCACCAGAATGGTCTACAGAGGAATGGGAAACATTCACCTGATTGCTATCTTTTGAGGAACCCGTGGCAGATCCACGCAGAAACATTGCCACAGCCTCCTTGCTGCAGCATGAGTAATGTGCCAATGCTGAAGTCAAAACTGTTCTGACAGCATCTAGCGGAGGAGGGAAATGTGTGGGATGGTACTGGAAAAAGACCAAAATCGTATAGTGTGTGTATTAGTTTCTAGACAAAACTGAGTGAAAAGAGGTGTCCTTGGCCTGTAACTCTGTGTTTAGGAGAAGTTCTCACTTTTATGAATGGTTCCAGTGGGCTGTGAACACCTTCATTACGCAATGCAAGAGAGAAATGGAGCAGGCCTGCTGCCTGGGCTTGTCCACCTTACCTGGGGGAGTTAATCGTGTGGGAATCACTGCCTGGGATACCCCATGTGGGCCCCTCATGCAGCAAGAGGACCCAGTAGCCCAGGAATTGGGATGCTGTCCTCTCTAGCCATACTGGTGGCTGAAGGAAGAGCTGCCTCCTTGCGGGCTGTAGGCAAGGTGGGTGGCTGGTGTGCTGGGATGTTGCCATACCCAGGCTGAAGTCCTCCATCTAGAGTTAAGAGAAACCTGTCTTTGCAGCTCAAGAACTTGTACCAGCCACCCTCACGTCCAAGCAGTGCCTGTGACCGCACTGTGGTACATCACATACAAGTGCGCTGTAGCCAAAGTGAACTACTTCAAGAAGTATAATGAATCAAGTCCACAGTCTTGCTGAATTTAGGGAGGCAGGGGGTGTGTTGCACCCCTGGACCTCCAGAGAAGCTTCGGACATGGGGATCAGATGATTGTTAATGTGAGTTAATGTTAGTTAATACGCTTGGACTCTCATTTCCTCAAGTGCTGCTGCTTCTCTTCAATACAATATCTCTGCACCTTCTGGGTTAATTTTCATGCCTATCCCTGCAAACAGGGATTAATTCAAACTTTGTTACTGATAGCCAGAAGCAGTTTAAAAAAAAAAAAAAAAAAAAAGAAAGAAACAACAACTCCATCTGCCACTGTTCTAGGTGTGGGTCATGGTACCTTTGGGTGGTGGGTGCTGTCAGGCTGCAGGTTGGGTGTGCAGAGGAGACAGTAACTTGCAGCCAGCTCTGTTGAAAATGGGAATGGTGTGCTGCTGCTGCAGGCAGGGGACCATTCTGCTGGGAGCGACGGAATGGGCAGCAAGAAGCAACTGCACCGAAGGGCTTAGCAGCCTGTCTGGTTGGAGCTGCAGTGGCCTGGGGTGGGTGACTGCCCAGGCTGCTTGCCTCAGCAGCAGGGACGCAGCTTTTGCTTGTCCAGGCCTAGCAGAGCCAGGGCAGGATGAAGGGAGCAGTTGTGTTGGTAGCCAGAGAAGGGTCTGTCCCGAGTCCTCTCTGGCTTTCCCGTTTCCAGCTGGATTGACATTTCCAAACACCATTTAACAGCTGGTGTCCACAGAGGCTGGCAGGGGAGCTAATGCTCTTACTCCGCCTTTCTCCTTTGCATGTGGGTGGGTAACATGGGGCATGTACTTCGACCCTTGGCCCTCCTTGCAGCCCTGCTTTTTCTCACTGGTTGGAGGTGAAGGCTCGTCCTGGATCCCTGTGGGAGCAGAGGTCTGCAGCACTGTCCCCAGCAGGGAGGCCCCAACGTGGGCCCTCGGCGCTGTGCAGAGCCTGACAAGGGGGAAAGAGACAGAAAAACAGACCTTGGCTCTTCTCCCTCCCCAGCCGGAGAAGCTGAGGGGCTGCCAAGGGCTGTGCGGCAGGGAGAAGAAAGACGGCATTCATGGGAGCTGCACAGTTCCGAGCTGCCGGGCTGGGAGCCAGGCACGTCAGCACCTGATGGTCCTGCTCGAGGAAGGGCTTCTCACTCCTCGCCTTCTCCAGCTGAGCCCAGGGCTTCTCCAGACAAGCTGTACTGAAGGGGTCCCAGCACAGTGAGGTCTCTCCTGCCCCACTGCCCTGCCTTTTCTAGGCTGGGCTTTTGCCTGCCTGGGGCATCTTTGGCACCAGTTGGGGGCGGTCTTTCCCCAGGAGCCCGGCTCCTGCACTCCTGCCCTGGACCATGATGCCTGAGGCAGCTGCCCAGGGTCCCTCCTGCCTGACTGTATTCTCCAGCGTCCATCAGTTTGTGGGGGACCTGGATCAGTCCATCGCCCGGCTGTGCAGACTGCGAACGAGCAGCCTCGTCATGTGGTGGCGGAGCTGAGGCTGCAGGGATGGTTCCCAGAGCTGCAGGGCCAGGCTGCGGGGACATCTCTGCTTGCCTGGGCTGTCCTTGCCTCCCACAGCAGATCCCCACCCCTTTTCCAGGCAGCCTGGAGCACCTCAGTCCTCCTTCCAGGAGCTGCTGGACAGAAGAGCCCTTGCACAGCTTTTCTGGGGAGATGCCTGGTACCTGCTTCTCTTCAATACAATATCTCTGCACCTTCTGGGTTAATTTTCATGCCTATCCCTGCAAACAGGGGACTCTTCCCCCCTCCCAGTGAACAGATGCCTGGCTATGGCTGGGCCCTTCCCGGTGCCTCAGAGGTGTGTTGGTCTCACCCCTCTCCTGGCACAACCTGTCCCACAGCCCTACAGGGGCTGAGATTGCTCAGGGCTCTGCTCCCCGGGGACGGCTCTGCCAAGGATCCCGGCGCAGGGAGCGGTGAGACAGGTCTGTGCCTGGAGCGTGTCCCTCTGGGAGCTGCCGCCCAGTCCATGTGGCCTCATCCCTGGGTCACCAGCCCAGGAGAGGCTCGGCTGTGGTGGTGTTGCCCTGCTCTCTGGGCTCTTGACGGAAGTGCAGCACAGGGTAGAGGTGAGTAGGTGACACTTCAGGTTTGGGGTCAAGTATGCTTGTGACATCCTGGGGGCACCAGCCTGGCTGGGATGAAATCAGTGTGGGTTGGCTGCGGACTGGAGCAGCAGGCAGTTCCTCTTGGACAGCACAGCACCAGGGGAGGTCCGGATGGAGGGAGCAGGGCTTGTGGCTCAGGGCAGGGAGCAGTGATGCTGCCTGTGAGCTGGGCTGGGTGCGTGTAGGGAGTCTCCCAGCACCTGGCCAGCAGTGGTGATGGTGGCGTTGGCTGCGATGGGCCCTTGGGCTGGTATCCTGGAGGCCAGAGGAGCTTGCTAGAGATGTGTCTGTGCACTGCCAGGAGGGATGCTGCAGCAGAGGGCAGGGCTACCCTGAGCCCTCTTCTTCCACAGTCCCTGCAGCCACTCGTGAGCTGGTGGAGGGCACACGTGGGTGCTGGTGAGCTCCACGCACTCCAGCACAGTCACGCACAGCGGTGGCAAATGCAGAGGGTGCTTCAGGTCCCGTGGCTGAAAGCATGTGATAACGCATCCTGAAGGCAAGTAAGTAGGGGCTCATGCACTTGAGAAGTCTGTGGGATGCTGGGCTGGGTGGTAACATCTTGTGCTCCATGTGCTGTTGCTTTGGGAGGAGGTTGGACAGGTATTTTGCTGTCCAGCTCTGGAGCGAGAGAGAGGAGATGGCTACAGAGGGATGACGTGGCTGCTGGTGGGATTGGGGTGCAAGGAGAGCTCAGACGGCAGCTGGCAGAGCAGCTGGGTGGGAGCTTGTCAGCCCCACTGTGATACTGGGCTCGTGGGCTGCATGTAGGGCTGGACCCCAAAGGAGCCCCTCGCCTGTTGCAAGGGCAGTGCTGCGAGGCCAGTGTTTACCCTTCCATGGTGTGCTCTGCCCTGAGCACTGGCTCCTTCTGGGCAGCAGCTCTCCTGGGAGCACTGGAGTGGTATGGGACCAGCCTGGGGGTGGGTTGATGAACCTGTTCCCGTATGTCAGGCAGCTCTGCTGGGGCTGTGCTTGCCTTCCCAAAGCAGCCTTCCCTCCTGTCCTGACCCACTAGCATCCCTAAGGCAATCTCTGCTTGCTGGCTATGAATCTGTGTCAGGGCCAGAGTCTCTGCTTGGGGCTGGATTCGTGCTCTCATCCTGTAAGCCATTCCTACAACAGCTGGTGTGTCCCTCCTGGCTCCTCCAGCAGCGTCTCTGCTCCTTTTCCCACTCAATCGGGTCTATTGGGCGGACGATTGCCTGAGGCTCAGTGTCAGTGGCCATGCTCACTGTCAGACCCCATGGATTTGGGATGTGCAGGGATGGGAAGGGAGGAGCTGATGGCTTTACCCTTTGCCAATGTGTTGTAGGGTACAAGGCCAGCCCTTTTCCTGGATGGGCTGCAAACTCAGCCGTGCTCTTCTGCTTCTCCGGCTTTTCCTGGGAGCTGAGGTCTGAGCCTGCCTTGCTGCTGCTCTGCCAACTTGCTCTCCAGCTCCCTGTCCCACTGCGCTTGCACCCACAGTGCTGTCAGTTTGCCTGGCTGCGTGCACTTTCGACTTGTCGCAGGGTGTCTGGGCAGCACGCCCTTTCATCGTTGTTAAGGGATTCATGGCAGCGGGCTGTGAAACCCTCTGTTCCCCTCTTCCCTGCCCTGATCTGTCCTGTGCACACAGGAGGGATGATCCCTGGGGAACTGCCTGTCTCCCCTGGCCGGGACAGCCCCAGCCATGATGCTGCACCTGGCCGGGATGCTCTGCGCCAAGCACTGTCCCTGGCATGCCTCCACTAGGAGGATTACCCAGGCACAGCACAGGATCCCAGTACCCTGTGCTGGTGCAGGGCAGAGGAGCTGGCAGGGACCAGCCACTTCCATCTGCATAACGGCGACTGTAGCACAACCACCCTCAGCCCACTCCCAGGATATTTTTAGGCCTGGCTGCGCTGATGACGGAGAGATGACAGGCTCGCTCCACATCCGGACCGCAAGATGCCTCTCCCACCGGCAGCTGCCTGGTGCGATGGGAGGAGCGTGGACCTCTGGCAAGGCTGCTCAGGGCCATGGTGTGCTGCGGGCTGGAGCCACAACCATCCCCGCAGGAAAGGCAGCACTGTCCCTGTTCAGTGGCTGTGGGCTTGCTGGGAGCACCTGCTAGTGCAGGATACCTCCATCCTTCTCCCTCTGGACTCGCACAGCTTCATGGGTCTTGAGAGCGGGTTAATCTCCAGATCTGACCAGCTCATGAGCCTGAGAGTGTGTCCCAGATTGTGAAGGAAGAGGAGGGAGATATCTGAGCAGATGATGCTGTGGGACTGAAGCGTGGGCAGCAACGTGATTGCACGTGGTCACTTGCTGTGACCACAGAAGAAATGGGGAGCTCCTTCAGGTGAGGAGCTTTTCTTTTCTGCGGGGCCCAAGGCTCAGGAAAGCATTATGGAGGAATGGATAAAAACTCCCCTTTTGGGCAGACCCCTGGGTGGGGATGCAGCTGGCAGAGAGGAAAGTGCAGTGAGATGCTGGAGGAGAGGGGGTCAGGGGCAGGAGGCTGTCCTCCTTGGCCAGGCTTGCCTGCAGCGGGTCCCCCAGCACTGCTGGGGGTGCCTGGCATGAAGAGGGTGCCTGATGCTCTGGGCACATGCAGTGACACATCATTGCTGGGAGGCGACAGTGCCAAGCCATGGCTGGGTCCTGGGTGCTGGTGAAGGAGGGGTGAGAGCCCAACACTCCCAGGAGTGCCAGGGTCTGTGGCTGGGTCCGAGGGGAGCTCGGCTGGGACTGGCTGCTCTGCCCAGTTTCATGCCAGGGCTCACGCAGATGGGCTATAGGTGCTGGGCTCTGAATGCAGGACCTGTTCGGGTGGCTGCGCAAATCATCAGTGCTAACCTACCCCATCCACCAGGAACCAGCCTGTCAGGGAGGATGCCATCGGCGCCGACAGCTCACTGTGGTTAGCTTCCCCTGTCCCTGTGTTGCAAGGACTGGCCCTGCTGCAGGCACGAACCTCCCTCCGCTGGGTGCTGAGCCCTGGAAAGCTCCAGCCCTGAGCAGCTGCCCTGTGGACCTGCCAGCCTCCCCAAGCGTAGCGGTAATTCCAGGCTCCCTCCCCTGTGGCACAGGGAGTTGGTTTCCAGGGGAAGCTTTGCTGGGGAGGCTGAGCTCTGTCCCTCTGTGCTGGTGGCTGGGGCGGGTGGGCTCTGGCTGCCTCCGAGCTGCGGTGCATGGGAACTGAGGGACCTGCTGGCCTGGCTGTTCCCCCATGGCTGCTGGGATGGGGCAGAGTCCTCCGTGGCTGGCAGCTCTGCACATACGCTGTTTAGGACCCCTCTTGCTACAAGAGGATCCAGTGTCCCCCTAGTCCTGTTCTTGCTCGTACCTACCACCATGGTATTGTGCGAATGGTGGTGGTGTTCAAGGCCAGGCTGGATGGGGCTTTGAGCAGCCTGGTCTAGTGGGAGGTGTCCCTGCCCATGGCAGGGGGGTTTTAACTGCATGATCTTTAAGGTCCCTTCCAACCTAAACCATTCTATGATTCTGTGATGTACCGGGGGCGGTTTGCTCTGCTGCAGCAGCACCCCCTCCATCTGTGTCCCCTGCCTGTAGCTGGCAGGTGCCTCCTCATGGCTGCTGTTGGCCCAGGTGCTGCCAGCAAAGACAGCACCCACAGGCACTTCCCCCTGGTTGTGCTAACGCCGTGTGACGCAAAGCGGCTGCAAGAATACACAGGTTGCCACAGATGCTGACTCTCCAAAAACAGCATGCTCCTGCCCCGCAGCCAGAGCTCGAAACCTTGGCCACATCCTGCAGCACAGGGTAAGTGTGGTGCAGACCCACGCACCTGGCCCCTGCACCCCCCATGCTCGCCCTGCTCTGTCCTGTGGCCCACCCCATGCCGTGTGGCTTCTCTCCTTCCTTCTGGATATGCCTCAGCACCCAGGAGCAGGGCAGACGCTGGGATACGTTGGGGCCACCTCGGCTGGGCCCCTGCCAGCCCAGCACCCCGTGCCAGGCAGCCACTCTCGCGCCCAGAGGTGAAGCACCTGCACCAGCAGCTCCAGCACCTCCTTCCACCGCCTTCCCGGGGACGGGCAGGATTCGCGCAAAGTCATCGAGTCGTCTGTTGCTTTCCCTTTTACCCCCACTGCCTCTCCTTGCCCCCCGCCCTCGCTGCTGCCTCCCCTCTCCTTGGTCCCTTTCCCAAGCATCGCACTTATCCCAGTCTTGGGTGAGCAGGGGCTGGGATGCTGCAGAGTGTCTTCACTCTGGGCATATGGCCCTGCGTCCTGGGCGGTTTTAATGTCCCTTTATGCATTACAGAGGGTTTCGAGAAGGGGCACTCACCCACAGAAGGGGTACAGCCTGTGGCTCTGTGGACTGGGAGCTGCTTATCACAGCAGCGTGTCCGACCATCCCACAGTACAACCTGCTGTGCTGCAAAATCCATGCTTTTTACAACAAATCATGCAAGGAATGGGGGCAGCAAAGGCGATGTGAAACGACTGATTCCAAAGAACTGTGCTCGTACCCATGCTATCGCTTCTGTCCCAGCCTGGCAAAAAAAGGGCACATGGCCATGATCTGTGTCTGAAATCATGACAAATGACGTAATGAAATTTTGAATGGGGCATGATTCAGCTGCCGGGGAGTGGGGCTCACCTGGGACTGACACTGGCTTGCAGCCATTTCCTTGGGGCACGCGGGGAAGTGATCAGAGCGACGCAAATGGGAGAGGTTTGTAAACCCGAAGACGGCACTGATAACAGCAGCGCTGAGGGCTGCTGCGCTTACGCTGTGGGTTTTGGCACCAGCTCGCTTAGGTGTGTTTGGGAGAGGCCAGTACAAGCACCAAAGCTGGTTGCTGCATTGGGTGAAGATCGCTGGTGTCTTACTTGGGGTCAGAGGCACCAGGGAGCAGCTGGAGATAAGCTGGAGATCAGGTAGCAGACTGAAAAGAGGAGCCCAATGGCCATGTGGCTCCATCACAACGGGCCAGCTGAAGGTGCACAAGGGCTTGCTTGTGCAATTAATTAAAAAAGGGCTGAAGCTCCAGGCTGGAAACGTGGCATTCCCTGGGTAAAGGGCTGGACATGAGCACTGCTGCAGGCAGGCAGCCCACGCTTGTGAGCAGTGTAGTGCCGTGGAGCCAGGTCAGGCTGAGTCATGCTTTCTTCTAAAAAAACCACGTGCATGAGCTGGAAGAGTGGGTCAAGACAACTGTCCTCAGGCTGAGCTCGTCCATACCCTCCCCACTGCCTTCTCCAGCACGCAGGGATCACTCCTGGCCTCCTCTTTGCTGCTGGAGCTGCTTGCACAGGAGACGAGGAGCTTCCCCGCATGTACCCAAGCAGGAGGGGTAAACCCAGGGTTGCACACAGATCAGGGCGAAACAACAAGCGTGACCATGCGACAGCCCTTTGTCCAGCCACAGATAATGAAAAATTATATTAAAACTCGAGACTACCTAATCTTATTTGCAAGCTGCTGCACACTGGGAATGGCTGCTCCTTCAGCCTTCAGCAGCCGTGTTGCAAAGAAACGTATTTAATTTCAGGCTTGAGATTTTGCATCAACTCTGCACCTTTGGACCCCGCACCCCCTTCTGCTGGGCTGACACACTGCTCCATAGCAGTGCTCTGTCCCCCCCCCATCAACGAGGATACCTTCTCCAGGGGCAGCGGAGTAGCCCACGCTCTTCACATCTCGCACAGCTTTATTTGCCGCATTCCCAAGCCTTAGCTCCTTTTTCACAGTGCTGTTGCAGTTCCTCAGGCTTTCTGTGCCCGTGTTGAAGTTTGGAGAGCTGGAGCGGACGTCAGGCTGGCTTTGCCAGGGCTGTAGAGCGGCACAAGTCCTGCTGTGCGTCTGCTCGGAAATCCCCTCCATGCGCCTCTGGCTCTCGGAGCCAAGGCACTGTGATGCAGGCTCATAGCAGCAGTTGTGTGTGGGGACAGCTCTCTTTTCTTTTGGCTTCTTTTTTTTTTTCCTTAATTCCACCCCCCCGCCCCGCTTTCTGGGAGCTCCTCCACCCTGCAGTACAGTCTGTCCTCTCTGTACCCACGTACCTTCCTTTGCAGCCCATTACTGTGCTGTGGGTTGTGATCATTTTATCAGGCCATTCGGCTCGCGCTGTAGCAGCAAACAGCCTGTTCAGAATTTTATCAGCCACAAATGTAAGCTTTCACCTTGTCATCTAGACAATTGATTTTAAAAACTATTAAATGGCCCTGGACCAGGAAACGGTCACTGGGTCTCTAGGTATGCTCCCCGTTGTTGATGTCTCCCCATTAAGGCTTGGCTCGCTGACAGACTTCAAAACAAAACTATTAATGTATGTAGTTGTTAATCTATCGTGAGCCTTATTAATTCTTTATAATACATGCTTTTAATTAAAATCCTATGTCATTGTTGATGGCAGGGGAGAAGCCGAAGTGTGCTATATAGATGCTCCTGCTCTTACCAGCCAAGACCTTTCCTTTTGCCCAGGGAGGAGTTTCCCTGCAAGGTTCCTGCTGTGTAACGCAGCCCCCAGGATGCCCTTAGCTGTGCTCTCACCTCCCCGGCAGCAGTCTGGGTCTCTCTGCCATTTCCCTGCACATTGCTTTGGCTCTTTGAATTACGCTGGCCTTGCACCAGTCCAGCATTTGTTAAAAATTAACATGTGTGTTTAGGAGAGCCCAAGATTATGTCATCAAAATGTTGTTTGTGAACTAGCTGGGCCTGTGGCATGAATGTGGCTGGTTTGGGGAGCTGCAGCCTGTCCTTGTGCCACTGCTGTGCCAAATATCCCTGCCCTCTGCGACAGCACGTGAGACAGGGTCACTCCTGCCACAACTGTTCCAGAGGAAGCAGCGGCTGGACCAGATCTGCCTGCCCTGCCTGCCCCTTTCAGCTATTTTTATGGCATGAAGGGGGACAGGGCAAAGCCTGGATGGAGGGCTCGTGATGAGCCCATCAGGGTTCATGGCTATCGCAGCTCTAACCGTGTCAGAAATTCAGGCTTATTCAGCAGTCGTCCCAGAAACTCAAGGGCAGCAAGCTGGTTGTGTGCTCCCCTGGCCCCGAGAGGCAGCGCAGGCACAGCTGGAGCTGGGTTCCTTCCACATTCCCGCAGCGCCCATGCAAGGAAGCCCGCTGTGATACCCAATGGTGGTGCATGGGCTGGGTAAGGTCCCCTGTTTCACTCCCACAGCTCAGGTACGTTTCATTGAGGGAGAAAGAAAACCCTTCGAATGGCAAATACACAAGGACTATTTGAGCTTCTATTTGAGTTTCTTTAAGGGACAGAATTAAAGCTGGAAACTCCACCCAGTTCATTATTTTTGAGAAGCTGTTTTCATGGTGTGCAGCCCAGTAACTAGGCAGTGCACCAGATTCCTCAGCAACTCCTGTCGCTGAGAGCAGGTTGGGGAAAATGTCAAGAGGCATTGCGAAATATTTCCCCGACAGCACACCCAAACCAGCCTGAACGCCGGCGGGCACCACTCGGTTACACGCTCTCCTCTGTTTCACAGCACAGTTCACCTACTGAGAGCCGGGATGTCTGCTCCCATGGAGCTCACCAGGGTTCGGCACACCTTGCTCCCAGGCTCAGCTTCCTAATCCCCCCCCAAAAGTGGCACCCCTCTCCCCTGCGGCGGAGTCTGTGTCTGGCCCTGGACAGGCGATGTGCACCTGCAGGAACATGCTGGGAAAAGGAGCCACTGGCTGCCCAGGTGAAATAACCGCTGGCCAGAGGGAAATCCCACCGGATTCTGGCCTGCAGAAGGTCTCTCATTCCGACGAGGACCTGTGGGCATGGCGCCCACGTTGTGCTTGCTGCAGGTGCAAGCCCACCTTTGCGGATTGGCCTGGGATGCTGCTGGAGAGGCAGCCATGACGTCCGTGATCCCAGTAGGGAGCGGGCGAGGGATGTGTGTGGGGAATGGAGGTGTCCCCCACCACCTAGCTCCATGGATCAGGGTCCTGGGTGTGCAGCTGAGCCGTGTGCTGCCCAGGCCAGGCGGCTCTAACCTGCCAGCGGCGAGTCTGGAAAAGATCTAAGAGAACCCTGCCTGAATACTTAGTCTGATGCTCTGGCAAAAAGGACCAACGCAGCCCTTTGAGACAGAGAATAGGAAAAGGCAGATTTAAATCCCTGTGTCAAAGCATTAGGGAGGCTCATTGTGGGATTCTATATCTTGAAAAGGCTTCAGGAAAATCAGAGAGGCTGTGTAGAGCATAAATGCAAAAAGTGGCTTGAGGGTGGGAGGAAAAGCCTGGCAGTAAGAGAATTAAGCAACTCAGTATGTTTAGCTTATCAGAAAGATGGATGGGAAGGGGGTTGCTTGCAGCATATGTGCAGTGTCACAAAGAGAAAATGCCACTCTCTGAAAGGCTCTTTAATCAAGCAGAAGGCAGAACAAAATGGTATGTCTGCAAGCTGAAGCCAGACACAGGGATGTGGGACGCTCTTCTGAACGTGAGGGTGAGGGACTCCTGAAACAGACCCAGAAAGGTGGGAGTCTCCAATGCTTGTCTTCAAATCCAGCCTACCTCCTTTCTTGGAAAGTATGTGTGAACCAAACGTAGCGTATTGGAATTAATGCAAGGAGATGAAGCGCTGAGTGGCGTGCTGGCCGGCTGCTCGCACTCCTATGGCCACATGTCAGGCAGGACCTTTGGATCATTTCAGCTGAGGAAGACTTTGGGAAACATGGTCTGGTCAGGCAGCGCGCTCGGGGAGCCGTTTGGGCAGGCTCCGGGTGTTCACCTGTGCCCGTAGCGGTAAGTGTGGCTGTTCGCTGTTGAAAACATCTGGAGGGTGGCAGAATTTTTCAGCCAAGTCCAGCTTGTTTCAGCTTGTTTTCTGTGGGACTGCTGACAATGCTGTTCAGCATTTCTCTTCTTAGAGTAGCCAGAGCACCAGAAATGTAAAGTGCCGTCCACAGACTCATCACGCTCAGAGCCTGTGTTTAAGAATAATACGCAATGAGTGTGTGAGACGAAACAAGTTTGGCCAGAGAGATAAAGACAAAATAGGGGTGTCTTACAGCCGAGGCTGCATTCCCCGAGCCTGTCCATCAGCAGAGGTAATCTCTATCTAGCCTTTACTGGAAAGAGATCTTTGCTGTAGCATTTAGTGGTATTTAATTAATAATAAAATACTATGTTAATTAGTATCAGGTCTGATTTGATGACATGTAATTTGGGAAGAAGGATTACAGCGTGAGTATTAGAATGAGATTTTTTGTAGGGCAGAGAGTCAAAATGAGATTAGCAGTCTCGCTACAGAGGGAGCCCGGAGGCTGACGTGCGTGTGTTTGGCAACCGATGCAGATAGTTACAGCATACTTTATTTACTGATGGGAAAAGAACCTTGTATTTGCCTTTACATGTCACCCCGTATAATGCGCGGCTCAGCCACCATGAAAGAAAAAAGCAAGCAGGCATCATTCCAGTGGGAACGCCCCGTGGTGCTCAGCACCATGTGTGAGGTGTGTTTGCAGAACAATTTTGGCGTGCCCCGAGCAGGCTCCTTCCAGCGGAAGGAAAGGAGGAAGCTTTGCTGATGGTCACTCCCATGTGCCCAAGCCCCTCCAGGGATGTGAGCGGCTGAACCAGCTCCTGCCCCCTCGCACAGCTCTGACCCAGGTGCACTATACGTGCCGAGGGCACCGAGTTATGCCTAGTCCGACGTGAGCCCCCCAGGCAGCACGCAGGGTTGATGCAGGGACATGGGGTGCAGGACCCCTCACCACTTGCTCTGGGCACCGACCATCCTGAGTTACCAGATAACACAGCCACCAGCCGTGCCCTCTGCCAGAGCCTTCTTTTTCCAGTCCATGGCCAGTGTTGCTGTGGGAAAGGCTCTGCAGAGACGTGGGCAGCTGCGGGCACTGCCCCAAGGCTCGGCAGATCGACCACAAGTGGGTTTTTGTCGAGCCAGGTGGGCTGCAGCTCTTGCCCTTTCATTTGGTCAGTTTGGCTTTAAAAAGCTCCAGAGCATTCTGGAAAGCGGCACAGCAATATGATAGGATTTAATCAGACTTAATTATTCCTCTGCTGTCGATCTCCTAGCAACATCCAGCTTGACATCTGCCTGCGAATGAAACATGTAAGCTAAGTAGGAACATGTTCAGACTAAAGCCCTGCTACTCGAACCAAATCACTAATCATTGCCTTAATTCATCTCGTGGCCGTTAGACAGCTGCCGGGAGCCTGGTACCTGATTTCCATTGAGGCACGGCACTCACCTCCCGAGTTTTTTCCAGCCTGGCAAGAAGTGTGACTTTATCCTGGGCTCTTTCCAGCACGCCGACACCTGATAATGGCAGGTAGAGTTTCCCAAGTGACAAACGCGGGCTCAGGAGCAAGCCCCAGCCTTGTCGCTATCTGGCTTCATGCTGTAGGTCCTGCTTATCTCATCAGCAAAATCAGATCACCCGCTGTGCCTGCAGACCGTGGGGTCTAAACTCTGAGCACACAAGTGTTAGAATCGGGGTGGTTTAGGTGAGGTTTGAGGGTGGTCAGAGCAGATGTGGCACGGCGGCGGCAGGCGTCGCAAGAAGATCTGTGTCACCGGGGTGGCAGGGAGAAGAGACCCAGCTTATGCAGCTGGAGGGATGAAGAGGTAAAAAGAGGAGCAGAAGCGTTTGTAAAGCAAAGCCGAGGTCCAGCCAGACATGCCGCAGTGCAGGAGTCGGTGGGGTTATTGGAGGAAATGAGCCCATGGCTGAGTGGGGGCCAGTGGAGGAGGCTGCCCAGCCCAGCCATCCACTGTCTCGCCATGAAGCCAGAGGGAAGGGAGCTGCCTCGGCTGGGTGAGCATGACTGTGTCCCCAGTGGATCAGCCCCAGGGAGATGGGGGTTGGTCCAGGCTGTGGTGGGGTGGGCAGGCCTGCAGATGGATGGGACCGTGTGGATGTGGTCATGGCCCTTCTCTGTGCACCTCCTCGGGGGATATTGGTGCCAGTGATACCTGGGTGTTGGCACAAGTCTGTTTGGCTCCTGTGCTGCATCTAGAAGTTGTTATTGGAATAAAAAAGACCCAACTGGATGCCAGTGCAGCATGCGTCTCTGCAGAGGAGCACAGGGGATCTACGAGCCCAGCTGCACGAGTGAAGCACGTGCAGCCAGGTCATGCTGATTTCATCCACGCTGAACACAAAGTGGAGCTGCATGAGGCCCTGCCAGCTCTCCCTGCAACCTGCATGGGCTCTGCCTCTCACCAAGTGCCCAGGACGGGCTTGGGCAGTGCTCAGCCAGCCCTGTGCCGTCCAAGGTGGTGTGTGTCAGTCAGCATCGGCACTTGGGCTCGCTGGCAGCAGGAACTGCCACCACACTGGACACGATCCTACTTAGTTTCCCTTAAACTCACATGGCTTTTTATTTACCTTGTGTTATTAGTGACTCATGGAGGGTGGAAACAGGAAATCACTGGGCTCCCTTACTGTCCTGAAGATGCAGGTTTATTCCTTATGGTCTTTTTCCTTTCCGAGGACGTTTGCCCCCTGTGCTTAATAATTTCCCTGTTTATCATTCCCTCCATGTGCTGCCTTATATTTGTGTTTCTCACTTGTCCTGTGCCCAACGAGTGTTAGGGCTACCCAGCAAGGCTGTGGAGCCAGCGGCAAAGAGGGTGATGCTGTGGGGAGAGTGAGGTGCGGGCTGGCAGCCTTGCAGGATGGAGGTGGAGACTGTAAGATACCAGGAACCACGTGGAAGCGGTGTTGGTTGTGCAGTGTGAGCCGTGCTCTGCTGTGGGAGAGCAGCTGGAGCGGGCTGTACTGCCCAGCGTGGTCCTGTGGTGGAGGCTGTGCAACACTGGGAAGCCCAGGGAAGTGATGCAGTGCCTTACAGTGGCTGGGCAGGACCTTGTTGGGTATGGTGTGGTGTGAGGATCTGCAGAAGTTGGAGGATAGTGTGAAGGCAGTGACTCGGGGCAGTGACTGGGTGCTAAACTGGGCAGTGTAGCACGGCTAGGTGCAGTGCGGTGCAGTGACTGGGTTGGGGTCTTCAGTGCAGCAGCTCTAGGTTAGACAGGGCAGAGCAGAGCAGTTGTTAGAGGCTGTTCTGAGCAGTGCTTGGAGGTTGGGCAGTGCAGCAAAAATGCAGTGCACTGCGATGCAGTGACTAGAGGCGAGGCCATGCAATGTCGCTGTTGGGATGCAGCAGCCGGGTGGGAGGGAGGGTGGTACTGTGTCCTGGCTGCAGTGACTGCAAGATTTGGAGGTGTCTCAGTGGTAGGGAGGTGTGGTGGTGTGCAGTGTAGTGCTGCAGCTGGAGCAATGTGACAATGCAGAGCCTGACAGGCGGTGCGGTGCCTGGAGGGGCCCTGCAGTGCCATGTGAGGTGCAGTGCCTGGAGGAAGGGATGGCATCGTGGAGCACCTGAAGGCACTCTTTGGTTTGGAGGTGCCGATGAGTGATGGAAAGCGCTGCTGTGATTTGAGGGAGCAATGCCAGGCAGTGACTGGGGAGGTGCGGAGCAGCGCCGTCCAGCCACTGGAAGTGCGGGGAGCGTGCAGTGCAGTGATGGAAGAGGGCAGTGTGGTGCAGTGATGGGGGGGGAGGGATCAAAATGGTACAACGATCAGAGCGGTGCGGTGCAGTGCAGCACCAGTGATGGGAGGGGGGATCAGAGTGGTGCAGTGACAGGGGAGG